>JAWPHD010011451.1:0-83787 GCA_037043455.1 Cyrtodaria siliqua
TCTCCAAAAATATTTTTCCATTTTTTTTTATTATTATGTTCCCTTGTTCCCTAAAAATATTACCAATAACAGAAAATGTTCCATTGTTCCCCAAAAATATTACCAATAACAGAAAATGTTCCATTGTTCCCCAAAAATAAATGGCCTTGTCCCCAAACCCCCTCTATGACCGCAGATCAGAAATGCACCGTTGCCACCTCCCCTTCACCCTCCCCACCCACAAAATCGGTGCCCTTGGATGACCCCCCCCCCCCCCCCCCCCCCCCACACACACACACACACACCCCACACTGCCCAAAGTTTGCATATAGCTACAGCAGTACTGTAAAGGATTAACTCATCTACTGTAGGTATGTATGTATAAAAACAACAATTGATTTTCTTTCAGGGATCTTTGCAGATGTTGCCACCTTCTGTCAAGTGGCCACCTTCTGTCAAGTGGCATCTCCAAGTTCCAGCTCTGAGACTTAGCCTAGCCCTGGGTAAGCTAAAGCTATAAACTTTAATATATTTGACCCCAGTGATATAGGTTAATTAAGCTAATAATATGGCAATATTTCGAGCCACCCCAGAGAGTGGAATTCAAAAAAAATGTACCTAAGCTACTCTATCTATCTTACTAGCAAATGTTAATATTTGGAGCCGCCCCAAATTCGGGAATACATTTCTGCGGTTCTTTAACGTGGTTTTTATAAATGAAGATTTTAATAAGCTTGATAAGCTTGAGAAACAGTAGATTTATTTGAGTGGGAGAACCCGATTTGTACAGATTTTTTTATTATTCTCATTAAAGTAGCCATCCCGCCAACAACAGTCAAATTTTATAAACATTATGTACACTGTTTCTAAACCTACTGATGACAAAGTATATATATAACTTACATATTTTGAGAAATCAAACTCATACATACACAGTATAAACGGCTTTAACCAGCCGGACCAAACCCAGAACTGGAGTGTCGAATTACGAGTTACCATCATTTTACGGTTATTCAATCACGGGTATTCTAAGAACCTATTAATAAACCTATACTTTTAATCAGCGCATATACATTGTTATATGGATAGAGTTTCGATAAACGGTTTTCTAGTGCAATTTTGTAGTTATTTGGCGGGATAGCTACTTTAAAAAAAAAAGAGGAGTGCCTAACTATAAGTATAATTGTCCCAGCTCATTGGAATACTTTACTTTTTTGTTTGTTTTGTTGAGATATTGTGAAATTCCATCACATAAAACAATGGATACACATGATACAACATGAAAGTTTCTCTGTGCTGTTGTCACTTTACAGCGATATTATTAAAGACCGCCCCAGTTAAATTACAAATAATAGGACACTTTAAAGGGACATATGGCAATCTTGAAGATTTTGTCGAACATTAGTATCACAGTTTATTAGTCCCGTATCAATTTCACTTCAAACTGCTTGCATATAATTAACTAAAATTTAGATGTATTATTTGTCTTCGTTATTCTACCATAGGTTTAAATATATGATTGGTGCAATAATATCAGCAATTAGTAATAATATATAAATTACACAGTTATACTATAATTATAGAGAATAATATACAGGCATTTCATATCTCATCCTTTCCGTCGATGTGTTCTTGGGAAACACACTTTCCCTTAACCTCGTCCTTCGGATGGGGACGTAAACCGGGCGGTCCCGTGTATCAGTCTATCCTCCAAGCACGTTAAGGAACAACAGGAATCTATTCGATAATAAGAGTAGGGCACGGTTCCCAGATTCCTATGTATCCTTTTCCTCTCTCTGGGGCGGCTCTAAATAACCTATACTGTGCGAAGGCCGGGCATAACATAAAAATGTATTATTTCATCTATGTGTGACCTAAAAAAATTATATACTTCAGAATATTTTGTTGATTTTAGCAGTGATGGGAGAATAATGATTAAATATTTTTTTCTCGGCGGATATAATAGCTGATCTTCCATGATCGAGTGCGGATTTATTAAACGAGTTGGCAAAAATATACAATGCGCGGCTTGTCGAGCATCAAATAATGTTTAATGTTTACTGAAGAGTTTAAAAAATAATAGATGATTTTGTGAGATTCTATTTATCACACAAAAACCCATACAAGTTGATGTTAAACGTTCACATTTCTCTGTGATGTCAATTTACCTATATATTAATACCGTATTTCCTCTATTAGAAGAGCCCCCACCTGTTTTAAGAAACCTTACCGTCTTCAAAAATTAAAAGTTCCTAAAAAACGCAATGTTTTTACCGCTAATGGATTTGATTAAATTAAAAGTTTCTAAAAAACACACTGTTTTTACCGCTTATGGATTTGATTATGGGAGTTTTTTACCTTCGACACCAGTATGGTCTATGACATAAACCTTAAAGCGCTATCATCATCAATACAATTACCGCTTTTATTTATCTCGTTCCTTTCAATTTACTATTTAGTTTATCTTTTATTATTGGTTAATTCACATGATTCATATGCAACCAACCCGTTTTGTAATCGTCAAGTTTGACAGAAATGTGTATCATATAGATGCAGAGTGATGACAGTAATATACTCGGTACAGTCATGTTTTGGTTAAGTCAATACCGGTGTAACAGTAAAAGATCGCCGTACAGTAATTCTATAAGGAAACAGTCCGGGGAAAGGAGGTGAAATATATTGAAAATTTGTATCATAATATTAGCCCCCTCCACCCCTTCTCTTCGCACTTTCCATAGTGCCCGGGAGCTACTGTTAGAGGAAATACGGTATATACGACAGCCAAAGTTAAAATCCTTTTAAAAATAACAGGACACTCTGTTGATTGATGTGAAATTCCATGCATATATCATATGGCTTATATATTTTGTACCACCAATCCATCCTTTTTAACAACTTGTTTTGTTCATTTCAGAGACGCATCATCTGGTTTCCAGATGCCCTTCGTTCTTCAAATACCAATGCAACCCTGGAAGACGTGGATTTAACCAAAAAAGTTGACAATACTGTGATCGCAAGATTCTAAACTCAAGGAAATATATTCATTTTATTAGGCCAAATCAGAAACGCGGTTAATTTTTTTTCGGCCTTATGCGTTACAGTATATACTTGTTACTGCGTATCCCGCTTGAGATGTGTTCGCCTGATCATGATGGTGACTTCAGTTTGGCAATCCCGGGGACTAAGCAGACATTATTTTTTTAAAGAACCAAAATGAACATAATTATGCCTCACAGAGACTATATAATATGTAAAGCTGTTAAAAAACACCAAATGTATACAATGTCATACATTGACAGTAGATGCTCACATTCAAAAAAACTTTTGGTGTTTTACATCATTTTAACACATTTTAGGCCATATATGACATTGATTTTTTTGTTGTAAGTATGTTGTAAGTATGAAGTAAATTTCATTATTGTAGTATTTAATAGATGTTTAGTTTATAAATATAATATATATAAAATATTGTATTATTTATTCTTTGGTTCAGTTGGATCTACATTGTATGTAAAAAAAAGTTTCCATTTGCGTACAGTCATGCATGTATCTGAAACTGAAAAACTGCCTTTTGGGAACACAAGGTCATTTTAATTCATTTATTGTTCATTCAAGCTTTTGAAATAGATCTTTTGTAATTAAAGTGACACATGGGCCGATGATGGCAATCTTGAAGTGTATATCGAGCACTGAATTTGAAATTAGCATCTCGAAACATGTTTTGCTGTACTAAGCGGTACTCGTCTGATAAAGCAAATGTCACTGGTCTAGCCTGGTCAAGTAAAATTCATTGGGTTGAAGAGTGCATAAAAAATATCCGCATGACAGATATATTCATATGAGAACTGAACACTTATTTTTGTGTCTACTGCTTAGGATGGCAGACACTTATCGATCACTTTGTCATGCTTTAACCTGCAAACCTAACCTTGCCCATCAATTGAAAAGTATTTTAATTGTGTTCATGAAACTTCACCAACGTCTTCATCTCAATGGATGTTGTTACACATGTGCAATACCTCTGACTTTCATTTTGGCAGGTTATGCCCTATTTATCAGCCTAACCTGCAACCTAACCTTGGAAATAAGCAAACAGCACTGTCAGCAGGCGAAGCAAGTGTTCATGGGTGATGGAACACACTTCTAGTTCAAGGTCGACTTAGTGACCGCTTCCCACTAATAACAATCTGGAAACTGATATTTCCATGTCTATACTAGTTTGACATATTAAGCCGTTATATTTGTTTTGTCAAGTGTCGGTGTAGCGGACAATGCGGTGCACTTAAAAACTTAAAAGTACAGGATCCGGGTTCAAGACAACGGCGCCACTGAGTTTCTTCAGTGTGTTTAGCCTCGTCCATCGTAAGCAGACATAAATCCTATCTGAAGTTTATATATCGAAGTCTATTCTCCGAGCATGTTTAATAAGCAAAAGTAGGAGTAGGGCGGTTTCCGCGATTCTAATGAGACACCTACCCTGACCAGATCCGCATTTTTTATTTTTTTTATGGGTGGGGTGGGTGATGGTGGTGGTGACGGGCCGGTGAGGGATAACCAAATAAATTGGACTGCAGCTTTGTTTTAGTATATTTTGATGTTAAATATGGCTGCATATGGTGATACTCGCCAATAAAAAATAAATAAAAAAACATTAGCGGGTGGCCAGTTGAGTTCCATAATTCCAGATTGGCCATCAAAATGCACAACGAGAAGCTGAATAGCGGTCAGCCTTTTTAAATATAGGCTACAGACTACTTTTCAGACTTAGTGTGAGCCCCTTCACCGAATACCGAATACGCACCTGTAGACGTTCAATGACTTTACACTCGTTATATTTTTTGACCGACAGTGCCGAGTCGAACATTTTATCGTTTTAGCGTGTAATTTTTATAAAGAAATACCATGATGTTCGTAACATGTAGTACACGCCATGTACTATTTAAGCTTAAACAACATATATTTAGTATCTCCTTGTATTTCATTAGAAAAGAACACAAGTGTTACCATTTTTAAACGCATTTTAACAATGACATCTCTTACGAGTTACTTCCCCTCGCTTCGGAATTTTAAATGGGTGAATCTCGAAATTTCTCGCGCAGTAAAGCATCTAAAAGTCAATACAGCTGAAGATGACGAAACTTAAAAGGGAACTAAAATTTTAATCATGTAAACTTGTTACAATCTTCCAGATTACGCGTTTAAAAAAAAGAAAATGGCGGCTGTTTCACTTTTTTTTGACGTTGACGGAAAATGACGTACTACTTTCCGTTGTCATGTGTTGCTATGATAAGTGGACGGCGGAGCTAAAAACCACTCTGCTTCCCACCTGGTTGGTTTTAAGTTAATGCACTCACACCAACGTTGTACTGACGTTGAATTTACGTTACGCTAGAACCAGGGCCTGGGGGAAAATAGGACGTTTAAAATCGCCCCCAACGTTTCGGGTGATTTTGGCTAGATTTTGAGAGATTCAACGAGGCTTCAAAAACATATTTTTATGTTAATTTAATAGTAATTTCTTATTTTTAACTTATGAGAAGCAGCAATTGACGTTTAAAGGTTTAACTGATGCGTCAACAATTGACGTTGTACGTTTATTTACAAAATGACATCACGCAGACGTCGACTTTAAAGCGCGTGGAAAAAAACGCGAATAAATTCTGCTAGTCGCTAGTGGGCGTTTTAATTGTCCTAATCTGCCCAGACCGATAGCATATGCATGATACGGTATTGGCAGGTCGAGACTACGTCTGTCAGACTTCGTGGTTTGGACGGCGTATTGACGTTGGAATGAGGTTTCCGACGTAATGACCTTATACCAACATATATCCTACATTGGTCCGACGTCCTGTGCCTGCTGGGTAGTTAGTTGATCTCCATTTGAATTGTCACTAGTTTTAATTGGTTCTAACTAAACGGTATACTCACCTGACGCTGGCTCGTTTCATGTACTGTGCTTCTGTTGCTGGTTCCTCTGTATACTCGTATATTGCGTTTTGTCATTGTTTTGTTTCTTTGTATTCTAAACGAATACGTACGATATAGGTTTGTCAAATTTCTCCCCATTTTATTTATTATTAAAGGGAATGTAGCGACACAGCCAAATAAGCTCTGTTATTGAGAGTTCTGAAAAACTAGGAAAAAGGTGAAAGAATTATCAAAATCGGATAATAAACAAAAAAGATATGACCATTTAAAGGTTGTTCTAAAACGAATATGGGAGCCGCCATTTTTAGAACTATGACATCACAGTTCCATATTACCATATATGGAATATTGATAAATATCATTTAAAACGAAGAAAATCACTGCAAATGAATGATTTTCTTTACTGGCCATATAAAGCATTATTACCATTAAATATTACATATTTTTCATATAGTTGCTGTCATTTTCCCCCTATAAATCAGAAATTTTCATATTTATAAATATTCCATATATGGTCATTTAAAACCGTGATGGCATAGCTCTCAAAATGGCCCTTCCATTTCCGTTTCAACATAAACTTCAGATGATCATATCTTCTTCGTTTATCATCCGATTTTGATAATTCCTTCACCCTTATTCAAGTGTTTCAGTCCTCTCAATAATAAAGATGTTTGGCTGTGTCGCTACATTCCCTTTAAGTATAACTCGCTTTTGAGGGTAATGTTGTCGTAATAAAGTTTTTGCTTTCTCTTTTATTTTGTTTTCCTTCAACTTTCTAATCACTGTATTTTAAAATATTTAAGAGGTAGGTTTGTTTGTTTGTTTGTTTTGTTTGTTTCAAATTGTTTGTATGGTATTTTACGTCATTTCCGACACATAAGGTTATAGATAGATAGATAGATACTTTTATTGACTTAAACTATTACAGTTTTTCATCATTACAAATATATGATAATTATAATATACACACACGTGACATTTATTAACATTGCAAATACAACAAAATAATCACTAAGTTTTTGTTTTGTTTCATATTTAAACAATCAAAAACATACATATATTATGGTATGTCAATGATAAACGAGGATGTTCTAAAATAAGATATCTAGTGTGTTTTTTTTGTTTTTTTTTGTTTGTTTTTTAGTCTGTTAAAATGGATATAGTTAGCCATAATACAAGTGCATCGGAAATGAATTTACTTAAACTAAGAATAATCTTTTTGTTTAATGACTGCAACAATTCTACAAATTTAAACATGCTTGGTCTAGTTGTGTAATATTTAGGAATATATTTGTTTCTAATGTTAGAGTAAGTAGTACAGATCAAAATAAAATGGTACTCGTCTTCAATAGCGTTTGTGTTACAAATTTCGCACACTCTTTCGTTTCTCTCTGTCCTTCCTCTTGAGTATCTCCCTGTTTCTATTCTTAAACAATGAGCGGATAATCTTATTCTTGTTATACAACTTCTTAATTGTTTGGAGCATAATGTTTCTAGATATGTTTCAAAATCAAAATTCTCTTTCACCACCTTATATAGCGTTAAAACTCTACTGCCTTCTATATCAGATCTCCATTGTTGCATGAAATTATCTATTAATCTTTGTTTAAATATTAAAGGAAATAGTTTAAAACTAACACTCATTGGATTATCCCAGACATTATTAAAACCGTTACTGTTTAGGATAAACCTTATATTAGTTAGCCAATTCTTCGCGCCCTTATTACAGTTAGATAACAAATCCTTATATATTGCTTTTAGTATAATGTTCTCTGTAGACAATAGTTTATACCAATATTTGATCATTTTTACATATCTATTAATGTATAAGGGGTAACGAGAGAGCTCTCCGTAAATACCAGCATTACTTGTGGTAAGTTTAACACCTAAAATAATTTTACAAAATTTTAACTGTATTCTCTCAATATCTTTTGATTTTGTAATCCCCCATATTTCACTTCCATAATTTAATATTGATGCCACAAAAGCATCGAAAAGCTGAAGAGATAATTTTGGTTTCAATTCATATTTTCGTATATTAACCAAGAGTATATTCATTGCTTTTAAGGCTTTTCCACAAAGACATTGTTGGTTTAACGAAAAGGAGCCAGTATAATTAAGAACCACACCTAAATAATTAAAATCATCGACGACATCTAATAAACTTCCATTATAATACCACCTTTCACATTCTTTAATACTACCCCTTTTACGAAATACAACTATTTTTGTCTTTTCAGTATTAACTTCAAGACCCCAGGATTCACAGTATTCATAGAGTCTATTAAGACTTTGCTGAAGGTCATCTGGGCTTGATCCCAGTACAGCCATATCATCAGCAAAAAGCAACAGTATTAAAGTGATATCATTAAGAGCTAAACCACCATCTATTCTATTTAATAAGAACAATTCTAAATCTTCTATGAATATAGAAAACATAATCGGTGAGACAATATCACCTTGCTTTAGACCGATAGAAATATCAAAGAATTCGGAATAAGATCCACAGGACTTAACACATGCTTTAACTGTATCATACATGGATCTAATTATCCTAAGCATTTTCCCGTTGACACCACATTTATATAGTTTTAACCACAACGCGTTTCTGTAGACAGAATCAAACGCTTTTTTCAAATCTATAAATGCGCAATAAAGTATTTTTTTGTTATTTAAAATGTTGTTTATAATGCTATGCAAAATAAATATTGCATCTGTTGTTGACCTACCTTTTCTAAACCCGAATTGAGCATCTGATATGATATTATTATTTTCGCACCATTTGTCAATCCGCGTATTCAAGATGCTTGTAAATAGTTTACTCATACAATTAATTAATGTAATTCCCCATGTTATATATGACGGTCGATGTTTTTGTGATGGAGGCAGACGACCCACTTTTCCTGGGTAGAACACATACTGTGTATACACCTCCCGCCATCCGTAAGAATCGACACTTCCTCACTTAGAAGTGGGATTCAAACCCGAAGCGGCGAGAGGCGAAGGTTTACAATGCAACGTAGTTAACCATTCGGCCACGGAGACGCTGAATTAAGAGGTAGGTAAAAGTAGATAACATGTTTAAGTTCTTCTTTCGATCGCGGCGATAGCCAATGGAGCAACGTGTTACATAATAGTTGCGTTATAATTTTGATTTTTTCTTTGTACTTGTATTGAATGGCATCATGCTTGTTTGTGTATTAGATGTGTAAGAGGCTTTGGGTTCGATCCCCGGCCGGGTCACACTTGCTTCTACGTGTTCGTTTCACGTGCTGCAAATGAGAACATCTTACATTTGTTTTTGTAAATAAGCTGTTTATATTAATGAGTAGTAGTTTTGGAAAGTCTCTGCGCTTGTAAGTCATAATGTTTGTGTCCATGACAAATCATGGACTAAAACTAATAGGTTAAAAAACGAAGTAACCAAAATATCACGTGGCTCCTTAACTTTTCCTCCTATCTTCTATCTCCTCTCTCAATTATTCACTGATTTTGATGAGAATACATTCAAAAGATTCATAGTGAATAGCAAAATTTATGTTTATTTTCAAAATACGAAATTGTGTAAAAAGATGTTTAAAAGTTAAAAATGTCATCATTTTTCGATTTTCTCTTAAAAATCAAGGTTTTGACATAGTCAAAGTTTCCGTCAAACTCCATTTTTGCTATAATGTAAAAGTAAGAAAAATACTATCATGGGAAAGAAAATTAAACTTGTGATGGGATTTGCCATGAATGAAACTTGTGAAACGTTTCATAATATGTGTGTTTAAAGTTGGGAAATATTTCGTGAAATTTTCGCACTGTGCCTCGTGAAATTTAGATAATTTTCGTAGTGTCCAATCTATTTGTTATTAGGTCTGTGTTTATGCCAACTGTTACAAATGAACATCTGTGACTTTCATACAGATATGCTTACGTGATAAATCTGGTTCTGTTAAAAGCAACTGGAACTTAAAGTGTGGATTAATAATGTGATGAACTATTTAGCACAGCGAACATGTGTTCACTATGGCTTTTAAAGGGACACATGGCAATCTTGAGTTTTATTCAGACATTAAAATTTGCTCCTCGATTTACATTTTGACTTTAAAACTGCTTGCATATAATTAAATAAAATAATTGAGATTTTCAAATTTCTTCACTATTTTATCAAATTTTTAAATATATTATTGGTGCAATATTATGAAAAGTTAGTAATATGAAAAAAATAATTTGCTTTGAACTATTATAACAATTAATATTAATGATTGAACAAATGCAAGTTAAGGGAAAAACTAACGGGACGCCGTGAGTTTTTAAAAAATCAAGATTGCCGTGTGTCCCTTTAACAAACGTTTCTTAATATAGCAAATGATTAAACAATATTAGTAAATTACATGCAGTTGTCCTTATTGTAACCGCTGTCTTGGCGACAACATATGGTCTATCTCTGTCGTTAGTAACAGGTTTTCCCGATAACAGTTATATGCTCTTACATCTATCTGGTACTCTAGATAAAGTCAACTCCAGATCATCCAATACCTAAAATCTTCTTTATTCACTTAGGTTCAAACATATGAACAGCATAAGCAACAGTTACAAAATACATTTATATCAATGGCGACAGATCATCAAATATAATTCTAAACACGTATACATCAGGAAACGACTATATACAAACTATCTAACAGTGCGGTTTATGGATTTCTAACCAAAATATGAGTATACTAAATAATATACTAGATGTTACAGTATTATTAATAATAATAATAATAATAATAATAATAATAATAATAATAATAATATAATATAATAATAACAATAATAATTGTTTTGTAAACATCGTTTCGGATAATTGTATAGCATGTTTATGTCTTTATACAAAAATATTTTTTTTAAAGTTAACAGGTTTTTAAACTAATTTCGTATTTCTGCAGCCCTACCGAAACGAAATGTAGAGCGCATTTTTTCCGTGTTATACATGTTTTGACCAAAGACGCACCGTTCTACCGAAACGAAATGTAGCACTGTGTTTGGTCATCTTTATTTAAATGTCTTAAGGAAGTTATTATAATCTTACATTCTTTATTATTTTATCCATGAATAAACTAAGTTTTTTTTTGTTCCACATACTTTTCAACTGATAATAATGATGTGAATTTCAGAATATTAGGGCGAGTATAATAGACTTTATTTATATATTTCTTCCTCATTTCACTAAATTCAGCACAAATTAAAAGATAACCTCAAACGTCTTTGAAAAGAGCACGTACCATTTACTAATCAATTATTTTGATTCGATGTTTTTTCATTGTTAAGTGCTTTTAGACCTGGTTATGGTGTTAACTCTTCAATGTTCATAATTATAGACAACTGGAAAATCGTATTAGATTAAAATATGTATCTTGCAGCAACTTTCATGGACCTTTCAAAGGCATTTGATTGTCCTCCCCATTATCAAACGCCGTTTTATATTTCTCTGCATTTTTTTTCTTTTATTATATGTTAGATAATGCGATTATTGTTTGTTAATATAGCTACTTGACAAACAGAGAACCATGTGTTAAGCTAGTAAGTAAATTTAGTGACTTTGTAGCAATGGTGTTCCCCAGGGATATATCATATGTTCTGTCTTTTTAACATTTTTGATTTTTTAACCTAGGGTTAGTTACATAACAACGAAAGGGCATTTCAACACCGCCATGTCACTCAGTGTTCACTATAGTAAAATTCTCGTTACTGAATACTTTTCTTAATTAGCCAGTTCGAACTAAAATTCGCTGCAGAAACGTGACTGCACTGCGTTTTTGTCATTCAAGGTAAATCCCATCTTTGCATTTACTGTTCAGTTGCAGTTTCAAACTCACCATAGTCATGTCTTTGGTCATGTTAATTCGCCTTGTTGAGAACTCACGAAAGGCTATTTCATCGTCATTAGTTTACCTTTAAAATAAACTTTTATTAAAATATTCGATAGATGCGCGTCTTAGTAAGATTCTCCATATTATCAGTAAACTTTGCCTTGGCGGACCAGACAATGCCTTGGCGGACCAGACAAAACCTCCGTGGCCGGGATTGTAGAGACTCTATGTCTAAAACTTTCTCTCTTCTCATAGCTGCGGGTTCGAATCCAACTGGGATCTCGACTTGTCAATTGAATTCAAACTTTATTTATTGTAAAGGGGATTCCAGTGAGAAAGTGTCCATTCTTATGGATAGCGGTATCCAGGAAAATGGTTGATGGGTGTGGGGGTGGGGTGTGGGGGTGGTCTGACTCTACTACAAAAAACACAAAAACAAACAAACCAAAAATAACAAACAAACAAACAAACAAACAAACAAACAAGAAAGAGCATACACAGCGTAAAATATGCTGCATGGAAACTGCCGTTCAACACCAAACAAACATAATACAGCGTAACTGTTTCATGCCCGGGAAAACACAGCGAGCAGTGTCAACACGCAATTTGTAATAACGACCCATTTTGTAAGAAAAATAATATAAAGTTCGTTCTTCCGACGAATTTTACATTAGAAGTATAGTTATAGTTGTGTATAGATATATTACGAGTCAGCTTTCGGAATCGAACATCAAACCATGAAGTTTTGAAAGTTATTACAAATTACTCTGACATGTTCAGTCGACGCAATTTGTAATACAAATTTAAAGTTAATTTTTTCTGACGAATTTTACATTAGAAGTATAGATATAGTTGTGTACGGATATATTACGAGTCAACTTTCGGATTCGAACATCAAACTATGATTTGTTTAAAGTTATTACAAGCTGCGTCAATACGACATGTTCAGTCGTCGCAATTTGTAATAAAACAATATAAAGTTAATTTTTCTGATGAATTTTACATTAGAAGTATAGATATACTTGTGTACGGATATGTTACGAGTCAACTTTCGGATTCGAACACCAAACTATGCATTTTTAGAAATTATTGCAAATTGCGTTACTCTGACATGTTCAGTCTACGCAATTTGTAATAAAAATGTAAAGTTCATTTTTCTGACGAATTTTAGAAGTATATATTAGGAGTATAGATATAGTTGTGTACGGTGGACGTGTCCTTGGCGGCCATGTAAAGACCGTCCGTCGAGGCTGTGCACCGGGCTTAAAAACACACAAAATAGTCGTTGGAATGACCTGATTCGTCTCATAGTGAACAAGACTTTCCATGCGAACAAGTTTGCCGAAATAGAATAGAAATAAATCACTTTTTAACGGACGTTGATTATTGAATAAACCCGTCGGTTTCGAGATTTCTCAGATCATCAAACACCTCTACTCGCTCTGGCGGGCTCGGTGTTAAATCTCTCGACCTCGGGGTTTATTCAACGTCAAATCCGATAAAGCGAGATTTATTTCCTAATTTACTGACGAGTCTATCATTAAAACACGATATGGAAATAACTATCAGACACTCCATCCAAGCTTTTCAACAATCGCTGGAGCACAGGTTCGCATTACAACTAAGTGTGGTACGTTACAAGAAAAACACAGCCAGCAAAATAGTTGAATACAGTGAGAATAAGTGTCTAATTGGTGTCCTAATCATTATATTGACTCGTACTACATCTAAACACAACTATATCTATACTTCTAATCTATACTCTAATCTATACTTCGTCAGAAAAATAAACTTTAAAATTTGTGTTACAAATTGCGTCGACTGAACATGTCAGAGTGACGCAGTTTGTAATAACTTTCAAACATTCATAGTTCGATTCCGAAAGTTGACTTGTAATATATTTGTACACAACTATATTTATACTTCTGAGGTAAAATTCGTCGGAAGAATGAACTTTAACTTTTTTTATTACAAATTGCGACGATTAAACATGTCAAAGTGACGCAATTTGTAAATAACGTTTGAAAAATTCTTAGTTTGGTGTTCGAATCCGAAAGTTGACTCGGAATATATCTCTACCTAACTATATCTATACTTCTTATCTAAAATTCGTCAGAAGAATGAACTTCAATTTTTTTATTACAAACTGCGTCGACTGAACATATCAGAGCAGGCCTGCCAAATCTCCGGATAAGGATAAAACCAGGAGTCTCCGGATTTCTAGTCGATCTCCGGATCTCCAGATTTAAGTGTACAATCTCCGGATTTTCCATCAAAACAAAATGTTCATGATTTAATAGCTATACTTTCACAGTTTATCAGCTATTTCCCGAATTAGTCCTGTTACACTCCCTAAATAAAGAAGTTGAAGTTTAGTCAGAGGAATATATACAAGTGTCGAATCAGTGGGGTCATCCGTGTAATGCACTGACTGAATATACAATTAACACCTAAGGACATAATTAGTTCCTTCAGTGGCATAACGACATGCGTAATGCAGCAATATCTGTGATTTCTTTAATTGGTCAACCTAACTGAAATATAAAGTATTAGGAACTAGCAACTCCTTGTGTGTGGTACCATTATAACAGTTGCTGCTCTGTACGATGATTATAATTTGTATGAGCTGACTTTGTATTTGCATTCAGTACGCATCTGTGCAGAAAAGTAAGTGCACTTTCATAAAAAAACAGTTGTGGTAGAAACTAAACCAATTCTTTCTAATCTAATTGCTATGCTAATTTATTATTTTCTATTACTATCAAACAATGCATCAACTTGTGTTAATTGTATTAATAATTTAAATTTGCGCTTTAAAACAAATGTGCGAAAATGAAGTCGCGTGTTCAAAATTTCTACTTAAAATGTTCTTCGCGCGTTTTAAATCTTAAATTTAAAAATCTCAGGATTTTGTGTCGGAGTGACGCAATTTGTAATAACTTTCAAAAATTCATGGTTTCGTTCTGGACGCTTTTTTGGAAGAGTAATATCAAAACGCTTGCATAGAAGCCTTAAAAGGGAATGTTGACAATATTTAAACAAGCTTATTATTGGGAGTTCTGAAAATGGTGAAAGAATTACAAAAAATCGGACATTAACAGCGAAGATATGACGCATACAGCTTAACACAGATGTTTGCTTTATGTTTTATAAGTTTTTTAATGCATGATTATATGTCTGAACCTCATCTTAATATCTGTACATATGTTCCTTTTTTTAAAAACCATATATAACTGTTTGTCGGAAAATAGCTCATAGAGCTGATGTTTCTTTGTTGTTTGTATCCGGCGTTAAATAAAGCTTATTGTATCTTGTAAAATTTTAAGGTTCTTTCATAGATCTACATACTCTGGATTTGAAACATATCGTAAATCCAATTTATCCGCCGAATAATAATTTGCACATGAATACTTGCGCGTACAGGTAAGGGTTTTTCGCGCATGCGCGTTGCGCTAAGTTACGCACCGTCTTACGAATTTATCAAATCTAAGAAAACTAGTATACATATCGTTGTTAATTTATTTGTTTTGGGAAAATTATTTCAGATAGCTGGCTATTTAAAAAACGAGTTCAAAGACAATTCTGTATTCTATACAGTGATTTTGTTTTAGCTTTACTAAAAATGAACTAAAACCAAAAAATATGTTCGTATGACCGTATATGAAACTGCGACAGATTAAAAAAAAAGATATAGCCTATACATATCGTTGCAGATTTGTTTATTTTGGGAAAAGTTTTTAAGTTAGCTGGCTAATTGAAAGACACGTTAAGAGCTAACTCTTTCTTTTATAAAGTGATGTCTGTTTTAGCTTTACTAAAAACGAACTAAATAACAAACTATCCGTTTGTTTATCCGTAATAATTTGAAACTGTGACATTGACGTGACACGGCAAATTGTTAAGATATATATATATATTCGTATGTGATACCTGTATATCCATGGTTCTTCTGACATCATGAACAGTGACATCATGAACTGTGACATTAAAGTTTTATAAGTATGGACTGACATTATAGTTTTACAAGTATGGACAGGAACGTTTAATGGAGGACATTTGTTCAAGTCTCACCGACGCAACTGATTCGTCAATGTGTTCTTAGGCAAGAACTTTCATTTATCCCCGTCTATCGGATTGGAACGTAATCCGGGCGGTCCCATGTATCGCAGTCTATTCCCCGAGCACGTTAGTTAGAGTAGAGCAGGCACCCAGATTACTATGTTTCCTTCCCCTCTCTCTGGGGTGGCTCTAGAGAGTCATTTAACAACATGTAGTTAACTTCGTTTTGTTATGTTCTATTTCGTTGCGTTTCGATACCTTTTGTTTGGGTTCGTATCAATTCCAGTCTCAGGACCTTTTGTTTGGGTTCGTTTTGGCTCTTTTCGCTTATATTTTTTTGCAGTTCTCTTTAAAGAAGGTGCGACAACAGAGAATAAAAAATGTTTCCGCATTCATAAATAATTTGTAATTTCATATTCTCTTTGAAATATTAGACAACATGTCGTTTGAAGAACTGGAGCAGGTAAGAATGCACTTATTGTCGCTCTAATCGCGCCATGTATTCCTTTGGCTAGTTTAATGAAAAGTATATTCTAGTTGGAAAACAAAAATGATAATAAAGGTGGGTGGAGAGTTTTTTTTTTTAAAATAGATAGGAAACAGTAATCCTATATTTATTCATTAAAGTTCCTTGTTTCGTTAACAGTTTTACTCATATCTGGTTAATCTAGATATAGAATAATGAAATAAATTCATTTGTTGGAACAGGTAGCAGGGGTCAAGCCAGACTCCAAAAATAGGGAGAAGTGACTTCTCTCTCCAGTCAAAACAGGGAGAAGTTTTTCAAAACAGGGAGACTTGAGGTCGGTCGACATGAGACGGACGATTAAATATCGAGTTAACCAATTGCATGTTATTTTATTAGTTATTTGTATCCCGATACAACCACTTTTCGTTCACAACCTGAATTCGAACACTTCCGAATAAACAGCGGAAATAACAATGTGCGCGCTCATTTGCATACGATCACCTGATATTTTGACAGCTACTCCCGTAGAAATGTCAACCTGATGATATAAACAAAAATGGAGATACTAGAGGTAATTTTTATATAAAAAGCTAACCTCCATGTGTATTTTAGTCCATTTCACTATGCCCAAATCTGCCTTCCCTTAAAACTTGATTAAAAGCTTTTTTCCATTGACTAAAATCTTTACATGAGTCGTCTGCACAATCGATGACGTCATCTCATGACCTACTCTCCGCAAAAAAAGTCAAAAGTATACTGCAGATAAAAAATAGGCACTTTAAAAAGTTACCCTCTCTTATGTAATTTTACTGAAAATGTTTAAAAATAATCTGGAAAATGTGTGGCCTGCAAGCACTTCATTCTCTCAAACCTCAGCATGTTTACTCAAATTAGGAATGTTAATTGTGGGAAGATGTGACAATTTTGAAAATTGGGTGTATTTATCATTTTCAACTCATGTAAGGGTCATAAGAAGGGGAGACACCTTGTTTTGCCTTTCATGTGCACCTGAAAAAAACACAACATTAGAAATAATTTGTTATACTTTCTAAAAGTTATTTTGATGAGTTAACATTATTTTTTAACTGTTAAGAAGTGTTGACTATATGTTAAAACTATTATTGGGTACAAATTTCTGTTCTGCAGTATACTTTTCATGTTTACCGGAAGTGCTCGAAAAGAGGTTGGATATTCCGTTAGGAATGAGGTAAGTAGGTCGTCATTTTGTTCAAAAAATGTAAACAATAGAGGTCATGCCAATTTGGCATGATTCTGCAGAATTTTAGAACTATAATTAATGAAAACATTGACTGGAAAGGAAAAGTCTTTTATTTAAATATAAAGGTTTTAATCTCATGTTTTGTCCTTATGTGTTCGAAAAGTGGTTGTGCCGGGATATTGGTATTATTTCTGTTATAATAACTAAAATAATGCATAATATTAATAAAGCATGTATTATTATTATCATTTTGTTATTATTATTATTATTTTCCCACGGCCTTACAAACTACAAAGTGAACAGTGCCAAAAATCCTATCTGTCTTGAACATACCTACTGAAATCGTATAACTTTATTCCCCCCTCCCCCCCTTCGTTTCATTTTTATTGTAAAATACTAATTATTCGATAATTACCCCATACTTACTTTTCATTCATACCCGCATTGAGTAACATACGTTATTGATATCTATGTCTAATCGTAGAATACAATACATTTCCGCTGATTTCTCTCATCAATATAAAAATCACAAACAAATACCAAACACATTTCTTTATTTCATAATTAGCCTCAATAAAACACACAATCAAAGTTTTGCTTATTAAAGATTCTTTACAATTAACTGTGCCGATGTCAATCATATAATTTATATACACTGTCTTTTAAATTTATTTATCGTGGGAGATTTTTCAAGGTATCTCGTTGTCAATCATAATCATAACCCCGCCCTTGCGCAGTGTTTTGTAGTACGATTTTTAATTATTCATCAAACGAAAAAATACGACAGCTTTGATTGGTTTACTTATATAGAATGCGCACATGATTCCCCACATGATCTAATCACGTGATCGCCTAACGAGCAAACATGGCGGTTGATATTCTCATCTCGCCTAAGGCAAGCCGATAAAGATCGATAATTAGGCTATTGCCCTGATTAGATAAGAGTCGCGTTGTTATTTAATGGTAATGGGATTAAATAAGGTACGTGTGATACACATGCTGATTGTGTATTTTAGAGGCTTTCGTTTATTATGAGGTTAATCACATTTGAAATTGACCCGAATTTGCCGAAAATGACGGCGACTCAAATTCGCCCCACATGAATAAAAAAGCGAAGGCGGCCAAACTAAAGCGAAGTTTTTAGCGACTTCGCCTAATCGCGTGACCCCTGAGGTAGAAATACTCTGCCGTTTTGTTATGTTCATGCTTAAATTTTCAGGACCCGTTTGATACACATGAGTTTGTTGAGCGACTGGCATGGCGTACAATGGGGACCAAGGCCCGTAGTCAGCATGATGAGTTTGATCCTATGCTGCTTCACGGAGCCTTCGAGAGGATGATAGCAGACCTGAAACAGAAGAATAACATGGTTCAGCAGAGAGTGGACAAGCTTGAGGAGGAATGCAAGGATGAGGAGAAGAAACATTGGGCCAGGGTTGTCGAGCTCCAGAGGAATAATCAGGTAAGCACAGTCAATGGGCCAGGGTTGTCGAGCTCTAGAGGAATAATCAGGTAAACACTGGCGCACGGTTGTTGAGCACCAGATGTATAATCAGGTAAATAAACATGGGGGCAGTGTTGTCAAGCTCAAGAGGAATAATCAGGTAAACATAGTCACTGGGCCAGGGTTGTAGAGCTCCAGAGGAATAATCAGGTATACACAGTCACTGAGCCCGAGTTGTCGAGCTACAGAGGAATAATCAGGTAAACACAGTCACTGGGCCAGGGTTGTAGAGCTCCAGAGGAATAATCAGGTATACACAGTCACTGAGCCCGAGTTGTCGAGCTACAGAGGAATAATCAGGTAAATAATTAGTGGGGCAGGATTGTTGAGCTCCTGAGGAATAATCAGGTAAATGAACTCTGGGGCAGGCTTGTCGGGCTCAAGAGGAATAATCGTGTAAACACTGGGGCAGGGTTGTCGAGCTCCAGAGGAATAATCGAGTAAATACTGGGGCAGGGTTGACGAGCTCCAGAGGAATAATCCGGTGAACAGTGGACCAGGGTTGTCGAACTCCAGATGAATAATCAGGTAAACATTGGGACAGGGTTGTCAAACTCCAGATGAATAATCAGGTAAACATTGGGCCAGTGTTGTCAAGCTCCAGAGGAATAATCAGGTAAATGCTGGGGAAGGGTTGTCAATCTCCAGAGGAATAATCAGGTAAATAAACAATGGAGCTGTTGAGCTCCAGAGAAAAAAAAATCAGGTAAATGTAAGGAGAAACACTGGGGAAGGGTTGTAAAGCTCCGGAGGAATAATCAGGTAAACACTGGGGCAGGGTTGTCGAGCTCCAGAGGAATAATCAGGTAAATAAGCATGCCATGTTGTCCAGCTCCAGAGGAATAATCAGGTAAATGTAGTAATATACACTGGGGCAGGGTTGTCAAGCTCCAGAGAAATAATCTGGCAAATATCATAATGAAGAGAACCACTGTGGCAGCATTGTCGAGCTCCAGTGATATAATCAGGTAAATATGAGGATGAACACTGGGGCAGCATTGTCGAGCACCAGTGAAATAATCAGGTAAATATGAGGAGAAACACTGGGGCAGCATTGTCGAGCTCCAGTGAAATAATCAGGCAAATATGAGGAGAACACCGGGGCAGCATTGTCGAGCTCCAGTGAAATAATCAGGAAATAGGAGGAGAAACACTGGGGCAGCATTGTCGAGCTCCAGTGAAATAATCAGGCAAATATGAGGAGAACACCGGGGCAGCATTGTCGAGCTCCAGTGAAATAATTAGGCAAATATGAGGAGAAACACTGGGGCAGCATTGTCGAGCTCCAGTGAAATAATCAGGCAAATATGAGGAGAACACCGGGGCAGCATTGTCGAGCTCCAGTGAAATAATCAGGCAAATATGAGGAGAACACCGGGGCAGCATTGTCGAGCTCCAGTGAAATAATCAGGAAAATATGAGGAGAAACACTGGGGCAGCATTGTTGAGCTCCAGAAAATTAATCGGGGTAAATATAATGTATTTATATTTACTTTTATTATATAACCTATAAATAGACGCGTTTTCATTGGCTAAAAAGTAATTTTTTAGAAAAAATATCTAGCGATATTGACCTGTTTTTTTCTGATATTGACCAGTTTTATAAATAGTAACAGGGGAAGACCGGGGAATCCCACGAGCCGCCTATTAATATCATTCGCCTTTATCCGTACGCTACGGAATTTTCCGAGGCGCGTTCCGATGACCACGGAAACTTCCGAAGCTCGTTGAGGGTTATATAATAAAACAGTTATGGACTTTTCAGCTGTTATACATGATGTTGATATGTACCAAAAAATCATTATTGACCTCGGCTATCGCCTCGGTCAATAATGATTTTTTTGGTGCATATCACATCATGTATAACAGCTGAAAAGTCCATAATTGTATAATATCCACCTATTTAACTAAGTTTGATAAATATGTTCAATGAATAAATGTAGACTGAGACATAGTGGGTTTCTTTTATTACTTGAACATTTTAGCAAGTGCTAATATTTTCTACTTGCAATCTGCAAATATCTACCTGTATTAAGGCTTTTAGCAAGTAAATAAGTGTTAGGTTTTTTTCGGGTGTTGCACAATGAAGTATACAAACTTTGTGTTTCTCCTTATCAGATTATTTCTCTAGGGCAGGACAACCCTGTCCCAGTGTTTATTATTTTACATTCCTGCATCTAGCGTAGTGTGAACATGTACAGTGCCTTTTTTCCTTCATAAACGGGCCGATATTGGCCCCTTCCTCAAGCAAAACAGACTACCGGTACTTCTTTTCCCCTCTTTGGCTGAGAAAATTCCCTTTTTGTTTTGCTTAACATTATTTCCCCCTCTTTCTCAGCATTATTATGTTTTGCATATTTGCACACCCAAATCTTCAATTTCTGCCGAATACACTGTTCCCTCTATATCTCGATATCGCATTATTTTTTCCCCTTCAGCACGAAAATCACGCTTTTCCCACACCCTATTGAAGGGCCTGGCCTCTTCCCCTATTTCCGAAAAAAAAAAGACTTAAATTGTATAGCATTCCTTCTAAAATGAGGTTTTAAATTATTAATGCAAGTACCTTGCAAAGGTTTTCTGTTTTCTACTTGCTGTTTTAGAAAAACGTTTTACTTGATTTTTTTAGCAAGAGGCTAAACATATTAAAATTGATCCGTTACTATTAAAACCACCCCTGATTAGACACATTCAACAATGCAGTGTTATTACAGGGGTTCTTCAGTTCTAAGGATATGCATCATGTTCAGCAATAGTTAGACCACATAAAAAAATATGTGTGGTTCAGGTAACCCGACCGACACTATTTTAAGGGGCCGATCCTAAAACTTTTTATGCAAAAAATGAAAAAAAAAAAATGTTTTTTTTATTTTTTTTGTTGATAATGCAAAAAAATCGAACTCAAGGTATAGTAATTTAAACATATTAAATTAATTATAAGAATTGAATTAATTATTGAGAGAAAAAAAACCTACCTACCTACCCTACTTTTTTGCCAGTGTTACCTGAACCACACATATTATTTTGTTTGACCTTACCTTGATACAGCTAACACTTCTGCATGCACAAGGTTGTAAACACTTGATGTTATTTAAAGTTCCCTCTGAAAGACTAATATTTTTACAATATCATCCATGAAATGTTTTCAAGGCCTTAATCTAAAATTGTTGAACTTTTAAAGGGAGATCGAGGCAAACACATTTTCTATGCCTGTGCTTGTGAGCTTACCTCTCCCAAGATAAATCAAGCATATGCATCTTTAACACATACCATACTAATTATGGTATCTGTCAGGTACTGATAAATAATGCTTTCACTGATTATACTTTTATGTTTGCAGTCATCCTTTTCCCACTTCCAAGGCCTCGACGAGCGTATCAACCTTGTGGCTACTAAAGTTGTTCACCTCGGTGATCAGCTGGAAGGCGTGAACATTCCAAGAGCCAGAGCTGTGGAGGCTCAGAAACTCATGAGTTACTTGTCCGAGTTCCTCACAGATGATCCTCCCAAATCTGCAATCTTTACTGACCCTTTCCAGGTACTTGTCCGGCTCTTTTATTAGAGTTTAATGAAAACTACCTTTATATTGTGTCATAAGAAAATTATAATTTAGTGAATATTTAAAAGCAAAATTTGTTAATATTAAGCATATGTATAATGCAGTTTTTATGCCTCCTGTTACACTTTCAGTAAAACATTATTTTAGCATCATGGTGTTTTGTCCATTTGTATACCAGTAGCAAAAAATATTCCACTTAGCAGTTTGTAATGTTTGTTTGCAGTTACAACTGGCAGCTGAGATAATCCAGAAGTTGCACATGATCGCCCTGGAGTTGCCCAGTACTGGCGAGTAAGTGGCATTTCACCATTTGTCTACAAAATAACAATATTACATTTAAGCCTGAGGAAATCTGGTTTGACCTGTAGCCGGACAGATATGCAAGTCCATGTGTGTATATTCATGGAAGCGTTTTCTAGTGATCTTCATTGACAGGACAATTAGTTGAAATCTACAATTGATCATCAGTTACAATCGGTTGGATGTAACCGATCAATCATCGGTTGTAATCGGTTAGTCAATATGTGTAATAAGTATAACATGTGAATCTGAACATTGAACATGTGAACATGTTAATCTAAGTCTGAGGCCTTGAATTTAGACTAAGTTCTGATTAAGTATGTGTTTTGTTCCTGTCTTGTTTCTTGTCATTGTAATCAGCAAAATAATTCTTAAATGTGTTTATTTGTTTATAAGTGTATTAATAAATACCTTACTGTCGTCTCCTGGACATTAATGTTTATTTCTCATTTGAATGTTAATTAAAATGCATTTTTACATGTAACCGATGATCGGTTATAGACTTTCATAATATATCATCATAATGGAATGCCTAACTAACTGATGTTCGGTTATAATCGATTAATCACTACATCACTAGTGTTCACAGTACATTTTATATAGGACTGGAGACGATCTGGAAGAGTTGTGGATGGCTAGATAAAAATATATATAAAACCAAAATTATGTGCTTCTGTATCATAAAATTCATAAAGGTGGGCTTATTATAAGGCTTTGAGAAATACTTGTTTTGTGATCATCATAGATATTTACTTAATAATATGTACAACTAATAATATGTACAACTGATAGCAAAAATTCACTCTTGCATTTGTTTTGTGCCATGTGGCAGTTGTAGAAAGTTGCCCTAATGATGAATCAGAAGTGTTATTACTTACAGGTTCTTGGGAGCTTCGAGTCCAATCTGTGTGGCTTTAAAGTAGAATACCGCTTTTATCAGTGCTAGTGGGCATGAGAAATGTCACACTTTATATAATATTTCATTAACAGACTCACTAAAACTAAGGCAGCTACTTTTCTGTCTTTGTTTTCATAGCTTGCAAGGCTCACTTTTTTAGTATTTATTGACATTCACACTAGCATTTGTTTAGTGCTGTGTGGCAGCTGTATCAAGTTTTCCCCATTGCCAATCAGTTGTGTCATTACTTACTGGTCCTTGGAATCTTTGAGCCCGATCTTCCTTTGTAATTTTCAAGCCCAATCAGTGTGCCATTTAAAGTAGAGTATCTTGAGCCTGAGTATTTATTAAGCGATTTTACTGTCATTTTAAAATGCAAATTATTGCTTAAAATAACTGTTTTTCATGAAATGACAACGAAATCACCTCCAGTCCCTTTAAACACTCATATCAATATGTGGAGCATGTTTAGAGGTGTCCATGTTTAGTAAAGACACATCATTGTAAAGTAATCTGAGATTGTACGGTGTAGAAGCGGATCCTAAGTTTTAGTCTTGTCTTTTATGCTGCATTGATAACAACACAAAATTCATATGGAGATGTCGCACTTTATATATTCATATTTATACCTTTGAAGAATATATGTTTATTCTCTATTTGAAAATCAATTATATTTTATACTATTGCTATATTAGTTTAAAGATGGATGGATTAATTTATCATGTATTCTTGCACGAGAAGAGACACATGTTTGTTCAATCCACTCACTTGAGATATACCAACATGCTTCCCATTTTCCAAAAAAAATACTGATAAAGGAACCTTTTGTTAAACAGTATCTATATATCACTTTCTTTCCCATAGATTTGCAAAGGCAAGAAGGAAAATAGCTGGTAAGACCATTTTGTTTTTTGTTGATGATTGCTTGTTTCTGTTGAACTTGAGAAATGCAAGGAAATGCAAGTTTGTTGCGCGGTATATCCATTGTTATCAGATGACCACAGAGTGGTCCTATATTGTTCTAACTGAGATGTATCTTGCTGCTTTCTTCAACCTGTATTAGCCATAAATATTAGCTTATAAGACATTAACATTTTTACCTAGTATATATATATATGAAGTCAAAAAATACATCATCATATGCACAATATCTACATGTATTTTCATCGTTTTAACAATATATCAAAATCATCGCTATTTCATACCATCAACATTTTGAATCGCTGCCATTGAAATGTTTAGCATGTTCCGAATCGAAGTCAGAAATATTACAAGCAGTCTTTGAAAGCTAGCGAATAACTAAAAATAGAATAATGCTCATTTTTTGTTTGGCATTATCTTGCTAAAACTAACATACCCGTTGTCATATGTTTACTTGCAGATAAATATGACGAAATAGAGAATGAGTTGATCGAGGAGTTCAGGATCGCCCACCATGCGGCAGACCGACGCAAGATGAAGCGGTGTGCTTCCGTTCTTGCAAACTTTAAGGTTAGCATTCATGTGTCTCCCTAAGTGATCTCTGCTGTTTCTGTATCATACTCCTTATGCAGTTTTGCTCTTTAACAATAAGATGAATGACGGATTAAAAATGCACCTGATACATTATGTGGATGAAAGATGTTTCTTCATTTAATAAGTTTATTTGCAATTATTACAATGGATTATTTTTTTATACAGTGAGATGACCAAATAATTTTTTTTTTCAGGGTCAGGGAAGATGTATAGATGCATTCATTGAAGAATCGCAGAAGGTAAAGTGCATATTTATATTAAATAATATACAACTTGGCGTGTGTTTGACGAACGCTTGAGTGGACACCTATGTTCATTCTCCATTGAAGAATGTGAAACCCGGCAATAAGAACTACTTTCTTTCAAATCACATTTTTATTTTACATGTACATCATGTACCATTAACATATGGTAAGTTATAATACTATGTAACAGTAGTGGCATGTATTTTGGCTACAGAGTATATCTATTAGAAATTACAATTTTTTGTTGAGGCCCGGGGAGACAACCGATTGCCTGAGACATACTGGCAAACCAGCGGCCCATGTTAACATAGTGTCCAGTCCCGATACTTACCCGACTACCGTACCGTGGACAGCCATTGGGGACCACCTGTATTACCCTTTCCCCCGCAGTGCTCAAGAAATAGGATAGCCCGACGCCCGGGGCTCCTCGAAATCCATTCCGGGCCTGTCTCATTTTGCATACGAGGAGCCTGTCGGGCCTGTCTAAAAAAAAAAAAAAAAAAAAAAAAAAATCCCCAAAAAAATCAGTTTTACTGGATCTCAAGCTCAAGTTCCTCAAGACAAAATACTCCCATGTGTATTGTGAACTGTGAAAACACTTGCAATAAAGTAATTAAAATGTGTTATACACACATTGAAACAATAAGAAGTTTGAATATTTTGCCTGGCTTCGTGTCGGCAGTTTGTCACAACTTTGAGGTCGACAATTGTTGACATAAAACTCATTATTCTGCTATTAGGGTTGTGTTTTCTTTCCTTTGTGATAAGAAATACCGTTTTTGTCATTAAAAACACACTAATGCTTGAACAAAAATCATTATTGATGGTATTTCGATTGAATGTTTGTGAAATGTTCGGGCCGTGAAAGTGCGGTGTCATAGTAATTCGGATGGTACATAATTTCGGATATTTTTTTTTTTTTTTTTACATAATCAAATAAGAAAAACTGTCCTTTACAAATACATGTTGATGGAAAGAAAAATATACTGTATATGTATAAATACAGGTATAAAGTATATTTCTATTCATTATTTAAGGTGTAAGGAGTTCCTGGAATCCTACTTTTAAATGAATTCTAGTCTATGCTCCTAATTGTTTACTTGGAGAAAGAGGTGACAAAAAGAAAAAATATAGCCAGAGGAGGCTCTGATAGTCTCATAAAACCCGATTAAAAATTTGGCTCCAAGTTTAGCTCCAGTTTCACCAAGTCGGCTCTGATTATTAAAAGCAAAAGTGCTAGTACTCTCCTTTGCATTGGTTATAAATTACTATGTAATATTCTATTCTAACATATTTTAAACGAAATGGTAAAGAAAAAAGAAAAATATAGTCAGAGGAGGTTCTGAGCTTGATTAATACATACGTAACAAAATTAATGTGTGCTATAAAAGTGAATAAAGACACATTTCCAATAAGAAAAAAATATTGGACCTTTCCATTTTAAATCAGGGCCTGTCCATTTCAAATCGGGGCCTGTCCATTTTCAGAAGCAACAAGCCCTGGGCCTGTCTCTTAAAATAATTTTCTTTGAGCACTGCCCCGCTAGAAACAAGTGCCCAACAGTTGACTGAAACTGGGCCTCCCCTCTATACATAAAGGTGGAGGGGGTTCCATCGTTACCCAGATGTAAACCCCACAATACAACACATACATTATTATTAACCTTGGTAACGTTCACCCTGCAGCTTGGTAGCATGTCAGGTCAGGAGAAAAGGCCAGGTGGCACGCCCCAAATAACATCAGTCTCCCCGGACTGCCACATGAACATCTACCCAGACACACCGATGTTCTAATATAGCTAACAGTGTCAGTTTTTTTCTCTAATATCACTGATGTAAACAAAATATGAATGTCTGGTAGTTGTCTTCTTTTAATGAGTATGAGGACTCACTGGTAATTGAGACTTATGTCTAAAAGTGGAAATAAAAGTCGAACTGGAAATGTAGCATTCAAGAACCAGAGTCAATATCACGCATCGAAACAAACAATAATTACAAGGATAAATAAAAGGCAAACAGGAAATGTAGCATTCACAGAACACAGTCAGTCAAAAACAGGCATACAAAACAACAACAACAATTACAAGGGGAAAGTAAGGTATGTGACACCACAAACATAAAAGGGTTGACAAAAGGGGTACCACCTTGAAACAGTCAGT
Organism: Cyrtodaria siliqua; assembly: GCA_037043455.1. Lineage (NCBI taxonomy): Eukaryota > Metazoa > Mollusca > Bivalvia > Adapedonta > Hiatellidae > Cyrtodaria > Cyrtodaria siliqua. Next base: position 27,677 of record JAWPHD010011451.1, read on the forward strand.
TGCAAAATATAGGCCACTGAGGGTTTAAACCAGGTTCTAGGGTGCACCAGACCTCACTCTTACCCTATTATCATCTCAATAAAATGGGACAGTGTAAATGAAGAAGTCACCGCCAGGCTGTATCCCCTAACAAACTAGGCAAAGCTGCAATATAAGTATAACACAAAGATGATCATGTTTATATGAACATGAAAACAAAAGCCTAGAATGCCACAAAGCAAGTACTCATTGAGTTGGCAGTGCCAGAGCAACAAAATAATAAAATATTAATTGCATGACAAGTCTATTTATAGGATTAAATGGTAATTTATGGTTCTTTTGAGTGAAGTATGACTTTATTGTAATTGAAATATATTTTGTTTAGTATTATGACTGACTGGTACTTCAGATTTCTCATTTGGTGTATTAGAATTTGGTGGTATTTCATAATGATGTCTTGGGGTAGTATGTCTTTGTGGTAATTCAGAATTATTTCTTAATAAAGCTTTAATTAGTTGAAACATATGTGGTAGTATAGTATTGTAATACTTCGAGAACTACCATGTTACATGGTTATTTGTTTGTTATTTATATGGTTGTTGTAACTTGACTCACTATTTCAGGGATGTTTCATCAGTTCTGGCCCGTTCAGTGAGATGCTACCATTGTGCAGACGGACCAATGAGCTACTATGTTGTATAGTTATTGTAGCATTACCTACTATTGCAAAAATGTTTCCTCAGTTCTGACCCATTCATTGAGATACTGCTATTTTGCAGACGGACCAATGAGATACTATGTTGTATAGTTATTGTAATATTACCTACTATTGCAGGGATGTTTCCTCAGTTCTGACCCATTCACTGAGGCACTACCGCATTGCAGACGGACCAGTGAGCTACTATGTTGTATAGTTATGTGGTTGTTATAACATTACCTACCATTGCAGGGATGTTTCATCAGTTCTGACCCATTCAGTGAGGTACTGCCATTGTGCAGACGGACCAATGAGCTGATACAGGAGGTGTTCAGCAACCCAGATGTGGTAATGGGAAAACTCGTACAAAATATCTACCTCACCAAGCTACAGGTATGTCTTATTTATGATGGGTTACAGTACTAATTACGGCATTGTCATATTGTGGTGTAATATTAATGCTACTAGTGATTAAACTGTTCGTATTTAGTTTAATATAAAATTTTCATTTTCATCTTTATATAAAGATTTAGATTATATTTAAATTGTTGAAAAGTGTTTTCTGCTCTGCTGTATTCGTATGCTCCCCTAAAGGTTTTGTGGGAGCACGTAGTCGCCTCTTTTTCCATCCTTACTTTTCTTGTCAGGAGCATTAAGGGGACTTCAGATAGGGCAACCATTACTCTAACTTTATCTTTTAGTAAATACAGAATTATCGCTCTTTGTACACTTAATTTATATTACATGTTTACCAGACATCTCTTGTCGGCAATGAAATAGACAGTAATTCTTCGTTTAATTAGTAGGCAGCAAGTTGTTATTGCTTTTGGCCTTTGTCTAAGCATGTCACTTATATCATATAATAACAAGTTTTACCGATTTGAAAGGACTTAAGATAAAGCGTCTTCTTCGTGGAGCGTCCATTGGTTCTGCCGATCTTCTTGTTTATAACAGTGGAGTACCAACTGTAATGTTGAGGGATAGGGACATCATCATTGCTTGTTTGGTGTATCAACATGTGGTGCATTAAAGAGCTGATTTCTACTCAACAGTTTTATGTTGTTTTCAACAAAAAGTTTCGTCTATAGTGTGCCCATACAGGCAGAGGGACCGTACACCTTAGGATAACACAGCAAACTCCCAATGAATTCCAGTTCCATTCTTTCAGACTTTCATACAGAGTAAGCTGGACAAACAGGCGGACCCAGAACAGTACCTCAAGGACTTCTTTGACATCTACACACGGTAAGCTTATCATGTATTTAAAACAAAAAATCCAGACCTTAATTATTGCTTTTATGTAGGCTGTTGATACAAAATAGGTACATCAGGCTTCAACTTAACCCATAGCCTGCTAAGGGTGACTACAATAGCCTTTGCGTCCATTGTAAACTCAGATCAGTAAACTCGCAGGCTAATCAGGTTTTACAATGTCCGGTTGCTCATCAGCAATTTTTCCAAAACCCCCCTTTGTAACATAAATGGAATGGTCTAAATCTAAAGAAAGAACAGTCCATTATACATTCATAGCGGGCTACGTGTTAAATAAGTAATACCAGATAATTATTTAGCCAACTATTTGCATTCAGCTCTTTTGCTGTAGGTACTAGTTTACATCCATCTTAATTTGCATATTGGTTGTATATCTAGGTGATGTGTGAATAGAGCATTTTGAAATGAACGTTTGTATCTCCAATCAATGTGTGACCTAGCCTATTGACTTGATAAGTTTGCTATTGACGGGCAGTGTTCTTGACTTCTAAACAGGTGAACTACTTTTTACAGTACACATATTTCCTTTTATATTTTCAGAACTGCAAAGTTGTCCAGTGACCTGTCAGAGTTCAAAATCAGCAATGACAGTTCATTCTTACCCAAGTTAACTAAAGTCATATTCCAGAAACATCTGGATAACTACATAAAGTAAGCATGGTATATAGAGGATCTTATGTGTGCCTTTTCAATATTGAATTTATTACACACGTTGGATACAGCATCAATTTTATTCAATGAGTTTAATAAATTCAGAATTAAATAAGTATGAAACCAATGTAATATTTTATTTACCACATAACTCCAAAAATTCCACAAAACTATAGCTGCGTATATCTATCGTCTTGATATGATGACGTCGTATGTTTTGTTTGATGACCTTGGGTCGGTGGGCATGCATGGTCTAGTGGTAGCAGGCTTGTTAAAGGTACAATGTCCGAACTTTTAGTCTATTAAACACAAAATAATTACGTTGACAAACATAACACACCAACAATTATTGAATATTTACTAAATGAAACCAAGATTGTTTGACCGAATTCAATAGCGGTATAAAAAAAAAAGAAGTACTGCTGCATGGGGTTGAACTCGTAACCCACACTAAAATTACACTCCCAGGTAATAATAGTCGAAAGTCGCAATAGTCAAGCTCGCTACCAACCGAGCTAACTGGTCCAAATGTATTACATAAGAGATAAAATATATAAAAGCTAATGCGTTAATGGATGTCATGTGATCAGCAGAAAATGTGAAAAAAAACTCTTCTTTTTTTTTCAAACAGGAATGTATTATTACAGGCTTATCTGGGTCTATGCTAGTGTTTTCATGTATACATTTCACTGAATAAAAATCAGTTATTTGGCTATGCTCAATATCTGCTTACTTACGGACAGTGTCCCTTTAATGGAAGGTCGCAGAATTTTTCATGTATGACCTTAAGGAAGTTATCTGCTTCTGATGCTTTGTCCTTCGTCCTGGAGATGCTAACCAAACAGTTTTATGTAGATCTACCGGGGTCTATCCTCCAGGCATGTAAGTTTTCAGATCAATCGATAGTATAGTAGTCCCAAATTACTCCGTATTCTCTCTTTCGGGGGTGGCTCTTAATAACATAGATTATGTGTGGATGAGTCATCAAACAATTCAAATTCCATATATGCCTGCCTTGTGAGATAATATAAATAATACAAATACAGGGAAAAAGAAACTATATATTGTATATACTGCACACTTAATTCCATATATATTCCAAGGAAATCCCAAGATGTTTTGTAAAAAAAGTTACAGTTAGTTAGAGAAAGGACACAACTTTGATGTTGTAGATGTTTTAATCACAGTACATGAAACAAGAAATTCATAAATGTTGAAGTTCTTCTTTGAAAAATTGAGCCTGTTTTCAACGTAATGAGTGCAAAATTTTGCATCTTAAGTTTGCTCACATGTACTCTGTTAATAATGAAACTTTGCAGGAATACTATTTGCTGTGTTACATGTTGTTTTAGTCTTTTTTCCGAAAGGAAAGATCTTACGTAGCCATGTACCATTGGATTAACAGCAGCCTGTTGTACATACAATATATAGCGGAAATTCCCGTGTCACGTTTCTTTTTCCTTTCAGTATACAAGGGTTTATTCCAATCACATAATTTAGCATTTCAAAATAAGTAATAATAAACATCTGCTACATTTTGTCGTCCATCTTGATATAACTGCTGAACAGTTTAGCATCCTTGTACGCTTGTTTTGGAGGAAAATCAACTGTATAATTATTAACTTAATCTATTTTCAGTTTTGAGATGAAGTACCTGCATGAGAGGTGTGGGGCTATACTACAGAGGTACTATGACAGCAAGGAACATCAGAAAAAACAAATCCAGTCTGGAGGGTGGGTACCACTTCTTTGGTTACAATAGATGCCACCTTGTCTGCTCTGTTAACCTGATGGCACTCGTTCATTTGTGGCATATACCTGTGCATGCTCCTTTTAAGAACTTTTGACTTAAATCTTGAAATATACAGTTATCAAGGTTTAAAGTTGGTGCTTTTAATTTTATTTTGGGAAAAGATATTGCTTGGTTAATGGTCTGCTATCACTTTGCCATTGAACAACATTTAAAACCATTAAATGGTTGATATACTTTTTCAAAATTGAAAAGTACAGACTATCTTACCCTATTCTAATGCACTTTCACCAGGGAACAAATTTAAAGCAGTCCAAACGTTCAAAATCATCGTTTGAATGTCATTCCATGCGGGCCACCATCTTTATTGATTTCATGTCCGTGTGTTTGCATGTTACTATGACGTCAGTCAGTGAAATGTAATGTTGTATCTGTCATCCAATCAGAATGGGTCGTTTATCTCAACCATGTTAAATTTGCAACGATATATACATTTATACATATTTATATGTTGCAAATTTTAATGACACCCAATCAGAATACAGAACATTCCTGAAGTGCGTTAGAATACATGTTTGCTAAAAAGTAATTTTCCATTGCAATATTTACTTTGAGCTTTAAAATATCTGTATTTGGTATATTTGCATTTATGTAGCTATCCCGCTAACAACAGGCAAATTTTACATCATATGTAAACCGTGTCTAAACCTACCGATGACGAGGTATATATATAACTTACATATTTTGTGAATCCAAACTCTATAGACTGGCTTTAACCAGCCAGGCCAAACCCCGAAACTGGACCGTCGAATTAAGTTACCAACTCATAATTCATTTTACGCATATTCAATCACGGGTATTTAAGAACCTGTGAATAAACTTTTAATCGGCACATATACATTATTTTATGACCTGAACAGCTGGATAAGGTTTGGATCAAGGTGTAATGTTGCCTTTATTTGGCAGGCTAGTTGAATTAACATTGTTATACCATCAGACAACTATTGAAACATCATTTATCTGAAGCGAAATTAATGGTGCTTCCTTTATGTATGCACGAAGCCATTGAATAGGGATCGTTTATTGTTTTAATATTATTATTTTTTATAGTTTAAGAAAGTGGTGCCATTTATATTTGAAGTGCCATGTACTTTCATTACCATATTTAGCTCAACAGATCAGGAGACTCAAAATGAGCTGTTGTGATCACTACTTGTCTGGCGCCCATCTGGCAGCATTTACTGAACTCTCAGAAACTAACAAACTGATTTTTAACCAACATTTTATGCGGTGATCCTAGGGTCCTACAAAGTTGTACAAAACATGTTGATTTTCCTTACAATGTATTTTACTACAAGTATATGTTACATATCTAACACAGATTTAAACTTTAAATATCTTCTTTTCAAGAGCCATTCAACATATTTTCAGTTGTTTTTCAGAAATGATCAATATGCCTAGAAATATATATGGAAAAAAAAGCATCTTGTTTAAAACTGCAGACCAATAATATTTATTTGTTGGACCTGAAGAATCAAGTTGTACAAATGAAACCATTGGGTAAACATGCCCAGCGCCGGGGTTCCCATGTTTGTATACAGGGACGTTTACTCGAGCACAAAGTTATTAAAATTTCGATTTAAAAAGAAATAATATGTTAAACTATGTATATACATGAAGGGACTGTAAGCATCTGAAGATGAGTGTATTTGTTTTGTGAGTATAATTGTTGGCATTCAAACGTAATCAGTTTTGAAAATTATGTTGACATATGGACATGTCAAGTTTTAAAATTGCATTAATTTTTTTTTATATTATTTTTTGTTTTATTTATTGCGTATGATAAAGCTTATAGTGGCATTACATATCACTGATGTTCATACTAACTAAAACTACTTTACAAATACTTATACACTATACACATGTCTCTGCAGTCACATAAAGAATATTCATTATAAATCAGTCAACAAATAAAGGCTAAGCAAAAATAGTAGAACTAAACAAGCAAAAAGTACATATCGTGTTTCTGCTGTATCATGTACATAGTGGAAAAACTCTGGTCAAGATTACACAGAATACCTTCACTGACATGTAATAATTATATTGGCGCAATGGCTGATACTGGGTACTTTATTTTTTTTGCCGCATTGTTTTCAAAAAGTTGCATTTTCTTAATGGTTTGGTTGTGATTTAGTGTTGCATGTCATCAAGATTCAAAAGTGTTCAGTTAAGCAGCTTGTATTTGTTATCACACTATGAGAAGGGTATATGTTAAAAATATGTTTAAGGATCCATGTCTCAAGTGGGAATTTGTGTCCTGCGATTAGTCTGTATTTTCAGATCTTTTCCATGTTCAGCTTAGCTACGTAAATTGACAGACATGTCAACATTAACCTAAGGGGGCTTTCCATTCATAAACAGAAATACTCCTACTGTTTGTTGTCATTTTAGACGGTCACATCTGTAGAATACTCAAAGTTCTTGTTATTTTAATGGACTTTTGCGATCACTTTTTGTCAGTCCGTCTGTCTGTCTGTCCGCCTGTCTGTTAGCAATTTGATAAAATCGACATCTCCTCTGAAACCGCTTGAAGGATTTTGATGAAACTTCATCACAATGTTACTTGGGAGGGCCCCTCTCAGTTTTGTGTTTTTCATGGCCGCCGGTCATCCAAGATGGCCGCCATGGCTAAAACTAGGTCAAATTTAAGGAATTTTCACACAACATCTCCTCCGAAACCACTTATTCCATTATTGTGAAATACCATAAACATGTTCCTTTGGTTGGCCTCTATCAAGTTTGTGTTGTTCGTTATCGTCGAATAATCAAAATGGCCGCAACGGTGACTCAAAGTTTACATAGTGTTATATAGGAAAAGGCTAAAAATGACATCTTCTTTGAAACCGCTTGAAGGATTTTGATGAAACTTCATTACAATAATCTTTAGGATAGTCCCCGTCAGATTTGTGTTTTTCCGCGGCCGCCGGTCATCAAAGATGGCCACCATGACTAAAATTAGGTCAAATTTAAGGAAATTAGGTCAAATTTAAGGAAATTTCAAACGAAATCTCCGACGAAATCACTTATTCCATTCTTGTGAAATATCATAAACATGTTCCTTGGGTTGGCCTCTATTAAGTTTGTGTTTTTTGTTATCGTCAAATAATCAAAATTGCGGCTTCGAGTCATCCAAGATGGCCGTCATGGATAAAACTAGGTCAAATTTAAGGAAATTCAAACGACATCTCCAAAACGACTTATACCATTCTTGTGAAATATCATATACATGTTCCTTGGGTTGGCCCCTATCAAGTTTGTGTTTTTCGTTATCGTCGAATAATCAAAATGGCCGCCACAGCAACCCGAAGTTTACATAGAGTTGTATAGGAAAACGTTAAAAATATGACATATTCTCTGAAACCGCTTGAAGGATTTTGATGAAACTTAATCAAAATGATCTTTGGGTTAGTCCCCTTCAGATTTATGGTTTTGGTGCCTCCAGTCATCCATGATGGCCGCCATGGCTAAACTTAGGTCAAATTTAAGGACATTTATCAAACGACATATTACCACTTATTCCATTCTAGTTAAATATCATAAACATGTTCCTGTTGTTGGCCTCTATCAAGTTTTTGTTTTTCGTTGTTGTCAAATATTCAAAATGGCTGCCACGTCAACCCAAAGTTTACATAGAGTTATATATAGGAAACATGTTTCTTGGGTTGGCCTCTATCATGTTTATGTTTTTGAATCACATCATACCATTAGAGCGTCTAAAGGCCCATTTGGGCCTCTTGTTCTGTATCATTATAAAAATATTACCTCATTTGCAATTTTTGTCTCCAGTGATGGTGTTTCAGTGGTTTCATTTTATTCTCATTGATATTCATAATTGCCAGAAATCAGTGGTATTTCACTGCAAACTCAATGACTAGGCAAATACATGGTCAAGCAATGGAAATACAGTGGCTTCAATTTTGTTAAGGAATCTTGGATTCAAATATAAATGACTTGAAATATATCATTTAAAAATGTGGATGTAGGAACACGACCAACGCTGCGATGATTTATCACTTAGTTTTGGTGTATCAGGATGTCTAAAAATGTAAGTACTTTCCTTTACCCTTCTCATGTTAAATACTGTTTCCATTTTGACACTTCTAGACTATCCGAGCTGAGAAGAGATCTGCAAGCTAAGATTGCCAATGTGAATGTGAACATCAATATTGGACCAAGTGTGGAGAACTACGGCGGAGAAACATTCCTGTCCCAGGAGGTCTCCATTAATGTACTACAGGAGACTAAACTGGCCTTCAAGAGGTGCCAAATGGTATGTCAGATGTATTTTATCATGCAGATATGCACTTTTTGACCTGGTAAAGGGGTTGCCTGGTAAATTTTTGCTCTTTGAGGAAGGTGATTTTTGCTTAATCAGGCTAATAACAATGTGGAATACCTATTTATTGTATGTTAATTTATGTGACATCTTGAAAAAGTATGGCCGCACCAATATCAAGCATAACATTCATAACCTACTAAACAATTCAGAAAATGTGGATAAATCTTTATCATAAATAGAATATTATGTAAGCCTAAGGGTCTTTCAGTACAAGTTTATTAGCTTTGCAAGGAAACACAAAATGTCTCAGCAGAGCCTCGTCAGTCTTTGTTTTTCTAAACCTCGCTAATGAAATTGGTTTTACTGACAAAGTATTCTCTATGCAAGACAATGAATCCATTGGTTATATATCTTAAATAGAGGATCTTACATAAGTACTCATTCATTATTGAATTTATTAAACGAGTTGGCAAAATGATATAATGCGAGGCTCTTGCCGAGTTTAATAAATTCAGTAATGAATGTTAGATTCTATTTATCACATAACTCAAATATCGACTTTTATTGCATTTTGCCTGTCGCTTTAACACGCGACACCGACATAAACCGTGGGAATTGGATCATATTATTATCGATTTTTTTACAGCGCGTACTAGGCTTATTTGAATAGTTATATAGCTAGTTTACATTGAAAATATAGAATGGTGTTATTCCACTCCCACGTCATAAGGTTTCAGATTTCCCTCAAATGCCTTCAAAATGACGCACAGCAATCGGGATTCCTTTTAAACTCGTGGCGTCCCTTTACTTTCTCTACATAACTTGCATTGTTGAGAATTATTATTTAAAATAAATAAATATGACTAGTATATCAATAGCAAATCGATATTGGTGAGATAGCTTAGGTAGCAATTAAATGTTATAAACTGTCATTTTTACCTTTACTACCCAAAGTTCCCTTATGTCATAGTCTATGTACTTATATGTTATACATTATTTGCATATATGCCATACTTTATGTACACAAATGTTATACATTATATACATCTGCACTATGTACACATATGTATACATCTGCACTATGTACACATATGTCATAGTCTATTTTCAAATATATTATACATTCTACACAATGTCACAACTGTCAAACTATGTACACATGTTATAAACATTGTTCACGTATGTTATAATGTGTGTGATGTGTTACAGCTGTCAGCCAGTTCTGATGTACCCAGTAATGCTGTGAAGATTCTTGATGTTCTAATTAAGTACCTAGTTGTAGAACATATAGATTATGCCAGCGAGCTAGGACTTCAAGGTAAGTGTGTACAACATAAACATTATGCCACTGAGAGAAGATGTAAAGTTTTGTTTTCCCGTACTCATCTGATATTTTAAAGAGACTTGGGTTTTTTCATTTGTTTGTCTTATTCTACCATACGTTTAAATACATTATTGGTGCAAAATAATCAATATATCAGTTATTAATATGAAAAACGAATTTGCTTTATACTATTCTTATGAATTAATATTAATGATTGAACAAATGCAAGTAGAAAAACTAACAGGACCCGCCAGTTTTTAAAAAATCAAGATTGCCATGTGTCCCTTTTGTATTTCATTATTCATTACACTTTTATTCTGGAGCTTTATGAGTATGAATGTTATTAAAGATTCACAAATGTACATTTACTCATCTTTACAGGTATTCCAGTGTCAGAGCCCAAGACACAACCACAGATATATTTCTTCGATACTGTGTCGCAGGCAAACACACTGTTCCATTTGTTTGAGAAACAGTTCATGGACAGTGCTGTCCCTTTGTTCTTGTAAGTATAGTTAGCAGCTGCTATAGAGGCTGTAACCTGTAATTTATAATGCTAGTTTTCCTCAGAATAGTGTTGAATTAGGACATTTTTGTAGGTCGTTTTTGTTACCCACGTTCAACTATTTAGCAAAGGCATGTTTTGACCAATGTTTTATATACCTGTCATATTTGTGGAATGGAAAGTAGGATTATGTTTATGTAAGATGTGTAAGATTTGATTCAAAGCATAACTCTGATTGTTTGAAGTCTGATTGTTTGAAGAAAGTTTATGCACAAAAGATCAGGAAAAAAACACAAGGTCACAAAAGACCATTGACTAGGAAGTAAAATTTTGCTTGGTTGTAAATGTCATCACATTTGTGTGTGGCTAGTGTCCATTTTTAGCTGGACTATTCGAAGAATAAGAGAGCTTATGTAATCACCCCAGCGTCCCACATCAAGGTTTGCGTGTAAGCTGAGTTTACAAGTCTATATCTCTTACATTTCTTATCCTAGCACAACCAAATTTGGCCATGGGCTTCCTTATAGCATTATCTTAAGGGCTGCATAAGCAATTTTGGTTCCTGTAACCCATGGGCTCCCATGAACCCAAATTATAATAGCCCATAAAATGTGTCCAATTTCACATCAAATTTTGCGTGTAAGCTGTGTTTACAAGTGTATATCTCTTACAATTCTTACCCTAGCACAACCAAATTTGGCCATTAGCTTCCTTATAGCATTATCTTAAGGGCTGCTTAAGTAATTTTGTTTCCTGTAACCCCTGGGATCCCATGGAACCCAAATTCTGATGTATCTGTTTCACATCAAATTTTGCGTGTAAGCTGTGTTTACAGGTCTATATCTCTTACATTTCTTGTCCTAGCTGAACTAAATTTTGGAATTGGTTTCCTTATAGTATGTTGTAAAGGGTTGGGTAAGTAATTTTGTCTTCTGCAAATTCTGGGCTCCCATGGAACCCAAATTGTGATGGCCCATGTAAGCATGTATATATCTATAATTTTGGTTTGGGATTTTTTATAGCATTTTGCATCTTATTCATTATTCACCCATATTGGGGCATGGGCTCCCGCCAACACCTAGACTATCTGAAGTTTCCGGGGTCAAAAATGGCCATGCCACGGGGGTCCAAAGTTTGTATATTGGTATTTTGCATGTATTTCATGGATTTATATAGGAAAAAATCTTCTTCTCTGAAACCACAAGGCACAGAGCTTTCATGTATTACATGTAGCATCAGCTTTTGGTCCTCTACTAAGTTTGTTCAAATGATGACGTTGGGGTCAAATTTGGCCCCGCCCCGCGGGTCACAGTTTTACATAGACTTTTATAGGATTTTTTTTTTTAAAAAATCTTCTGAAACTACAAGAGCCAGAGGTTTAATATTTTGCATTTACTAAAAATTATGGTCCTTTACCAAGTTTGTTCAAATGGTGACCCTGGGGTCACATTTGGCCACGCCCCAGGATTCACGTTTTACATAGACTTGTATAGGGAAAAACTTAAAAAATCTCTGAAACTGCTTTAGCCAGATGTTTAATATTTTGCATTTGCTATAATCTTATGGTCCTCTACCAAGTTTATTCAAATGGTGACCCTGGTGTCAGATTTGGCCCCGCACGGGGGGTCACAGTTTTACATAGATTTATATAGGAAAAAAATCAAAAATCTTTTTCTCTGAAACTACAAGAGCCAGGGGTTTGATCTTTTGCATTTACTATAAGATTATGGTCCTTTGCCAAGTTTGTTCAAATGGTGACCCTGGGGTCACATTTGGCGCTGCCCGGCAGTCACAGTTTTACATAGACTTGTATAGGGAAAAACTTAAAAAAAACTTTTTCTCTGCAACTGCAAGAGGTTTAATATTTTGAATTTGTTATAAGCTTATGGTCCTCCACCAAGTTTATTCAAATTGTGACCCTGGGGTCAAATTTGGCCCCGTCCCGGGAGTAACAGTTTTACAAAGGTTTAATATTTTGCATTTACTATGAGCTTACGGCCCTTTACCAAGTTTATTCAAATGCCTACCAAACTTTGTCAGTGTCTTTATATCAATGTTGTTAACACAGCAGAGGCAACATTTCTTGAACAATCTTAACCAAACTTGCACAGATTGTATATGACCATGAGATTTCGAAGAAGTTCGATAATGGGTCAGTACTCAGGTGATCGATATAGGGCCATATTGGCCCTCTTGTTTTCAGTAAGCAGTTATACCATAATCGGTAGTAAATAAGTTAAAAAAGCATTTGCATTTGTATGACCCTATTGAGCTTATTTGGTCAATATCCTATTAAAGAGACACTGTCCGTAACTTTTAGCTTATAAAACACCCAATAATTATGTTCGCAAACATTACACACTAAACATTATTCAATATTTACTAATTAAAAGCAAGATTGTTTAACGGAATTCAATCGCGGTACAAAAAAAAGAAAATCCATTTCGTGGGTTTGAACTCGCAGCCCAAACTCGCAGTAAAAATAACTGTGCGTGAGCGTAAAGTTGTCGGAACTCGCTCCCGACTGAGCTAAGCGGGCTATATATATTACGCAATACATACTATGGTGAAAACCTAGTGCGCTATGGAAGTCACGTAAACGCATAAAAGGTAAATATTGTGGGTCCCACTTTATTTACATTTAATAATTAATTTTATTTTTTTTCAAAACTCACGAATGTATTCCTACATACTTCTTAGGGTCTGTCCTCATGTTTTCATGTATACATTTCAATGAATAAAAGTCAGACAGTTATTTGGTTATGCTCAATATCTGCTTACTTACGGACAGTGTCCCTTTAAAAAATAATTTTTAAATTAGATTTTTATTTTTCATAAAAAAAATTAATGTATATCAATGTATATATATTTCACTTACGATAGATCTACACCGTTATATGCTGAATGTCTCCACAAGAAACGTGACCTACGAGAGAACATGGAGATGAAGATAGACACGGGTTGCGAACGCGCCATCACGTCAATCTGTGGCTGGGTACGCACCATCCTCGCGACAGAACAGAAGAAGAACGACTTCAAGCCAGATGACGATTCAGTTCTGGCTCAGATGGGCACTCCTGTAAGTGTTGGTCTTCTTTGTACTGAAGTGTGTTTCCATGGTTGAGAGTGTAAAGATGCTGCGTTTGAAACCTTCTCGCCTCTTACCACTGCGTCAAATCCCACTGGGAACTTGACTTGTGAGAAATTGTTGATTCTTACAGATGCAGGAGGTATACAGTACTGGTTCTACCCAGGAATAAGTGGGTGGTCTGTCTCTGCCACTAAGAAATCGACAATCATACATAGCCTTAAATGTTCTGGAAAAACAACATTAAGATTCTTAACAAACAAACAAACAAATCATTTTACTTGGGCGAGTGGGTGGGGTGTGAAATCATATTTTTTTAGGTGTCAAATGAAAAACAGTTGATGAAAATGTTTTGTAATATAATGAGAAATTAAAGGAAAAAACAGTTTCATTTTGTGTTTATTTCAATACAAAGTCTATCTTCAGATGCTATTTTTTAATTACTCTTTATTTTCCAAAATGTTGCATTATAGTAAGTATATTGTCCAACTCTTTACTTTAGGCATGTGCCAAAGTGGTGAAGTTTTTGACCCAGCAGCACAACAATATTCGTGACAGCCTGGATGGCAAGAACATTGAGGCTGTATTACTGGAGCTGGGTACCAAACTACATAGAATCCTGTACGACCACTTGTGTCAATTTACATATAACTCGCTAGGTAAGGTACTGATTACCAAAGTACAGACATACTGATCCTGCTTTTAAAATGTGTTTCAGTAATACAACCATATGCCATGTTTGGCACTGGGGTGATTAAAAACGGAGATGTTGAATGTGAAACAAATTGTAGAGATTAAGGGGTCTGCTATTAGCTCTTTACAACCCACCCTACATTGCTTTACAAGCTGTGTTACAACCAGTGGCTTTGTAGGGAACACTGCATCCTGTATGACTATATGTGTCAATTTACGTATAACTCGCTAGATAAGGTCCTGATTACCAAACTACACAGAATCCTGTACAGCTAATTGTGTCAGTTTACATATAACTCACTAGGTATGTTGGATACCAAACTACACAGAATCCTATACGACTATTTGTGTCAATTTACATATAACTCACTAGGTAAACTGGATACCAACTACACAGAATCCTGTATGACTGTGTCAATTTACGTATAACTTAACCAGTTGTTAACAAGAAATTATAACCTCTATCCTCCAGGTATGTTAAATACCAGAGGTATCTTTGAAACAATAAGAATAGGACACTGTTCCTGGATTCCTATATATCCTTACTCCCTCTCTGGCGTAGCTCTAAATAGCCCAAGATAATGTGTTGATGCGTCATTAAATTCAGGTCACCGTGCCAGACCTTGACCTTCTTAATGGATTTCTGGTCAACAGTTAAGCTCAATCATAAGACACATTTACGCCCACTTTCTAGGACACTTTAAGGCATAGTATTTAAACTTCCTGTATTTGACCGTCTTCAAACGTCTTGCATAGAAACCGTTTGATGAGTAATACACATCAATAACAAATGTAGGTCACCATAACTGATCTTGACCTACTTAATAGACTTAATCTAGTTAACATTATGTTTAGCTTAATTTCTAAGCACATTAATACCAAAAGCAGGTCACTGGCTGACCGTGGACTACTGAATTGACTTGCTCGGTTTAGCCACTATCACACACTGTCTAGCTCCATTCCTACTTGAATACTGGGACTGATTATTCTGCTGTTGTTTGACTTACACATCCGGCCCCTCCGATGCCTCAGCATAACAACTATGGCCATCTGGTATGATTTATTCCTACCATCAGTATAACAGCATGTGACCTTTACCTTTTTTCAAGGTCCTTTGATAATGGTTAATTTTGCATAATCCTGCATAAAAGTCTTGTGTTTTATTCAAATTTCAGTTTTACTTAATACATTTTGACCCCAAGATTTCGGCATTCTGTAATTTACTTCAGACATTTCGCCCAGTTTTAACCTTAAACCTTTAAATTTTTATTTAATAAAGACCACTTAATAAAGACCATGTGCTTGCTGCCCCAATGATTTTCTTTTGTTTAATCTCTTGTGTAATCTTCAAAATTAACTTACTTTCTGAAAACAAGTTCACTAATCTATAGTAAATATTACTTCCAAGGTTAAACCAAAGTCAATAACAATTAACACTGTTATTGTAACATTGCTTTACTGTTGAAAACAATAAAATAATATTCTATATTTGTAGGTGCTATGTTGGTAATTTGTGATGTGAACGAATATCGTAAATGTGTCAAGGAGTTTGGGCTCCCCCTGGTGTCTCAGCTGTTCGAGAAACTGCACGCTCTCTGTAACCTGCTAGTTGTTGTCCCAGAAAACCTGAAACAAGTTTGCAGTGGGGATCAGCTTGTGAGTATTTTATTTGGTCATAACTTTTTGTGTAAAGTGCACACCATTGCCCTCATCGATTTCTGAAACCGGATATTCCAGGGTTTCGATTTCTGAAACCGGATATTCCGGGGTTACGGAAATCAAGGAATTAGTACCGAATCCTTAGTGTGGTATGGAGAAGATGGAAGCAATATATATAAGCAGTATGTTTAAGAAACTAACTCGCCCAATAATGGCAAAAATACTCTACAAAACTATCCAGGTGCTCAGGTCATACAACAACATCTTTGTGCCAATTAAAAGTATAGGTTTATTTACGGGTTCTTAAATACCGGTGATTAAATAAAGTAAAGTGAATTATGAGTTGGTAACCATATTTTGGGGTTTGTACTGGCTTGTTAAAGCCATTTATATTGTACAGATCGGATTCTCAAAATATGTAAGCTATATATGTACCTCTTCGTCAGTAGGTTGAGAAACAGTGCCTATCTGTTGTAATATTTACCTGTTGATGGCGGGATAGGGACTTTAATAAATGTATACGTTATGTTGCATGCTGAAAATGGTTTTAAATTTTCTAAATCTAAAACTAATTGTATGCACTTTTGTCAACTTCGTAAACATCATGAAGACCCTCATCTAACACTGGACGGGTCACCAATACCAGTAGTGGATGAGACAAAATTCCTTGGTCTTATTTTCGACCGTAAATTAACGTTTATACCACACCTTAAATACTTGAAGGCCAAATGCCTTAAAGCTCTTAACTTACTTAAAGTTGTTGCAAACACTAATTGGGGAGCAGATCGAAAAGTCCTCTTGCGACTTTACAGATCTCTTATCAGATCCAAGCTGGACTACGGCTCAGTAGTATATGGATCGACTCGCAAGTCGTACTTGCAGATGCTCGACCCTATACATAATCAAGGATTACGACTCGCCTTAGGTGCCTTTCGTACATCACCAGCCGAAAGTATATATGTTGAAGCCAATGAACCATCACTGTCTCATAGACGAGACAAATTAGCTCTTCAATACGCCATTAAATTAAAGTCTAACCCTTCAAACCCAACTTTCGATAATGTTTTTAATCCTAGTTGTGAACCTCTTTTTGATCGAAAACCGAAGGCCATTCGACCATTTGGTCTTCGTATTAAACCAAAATTAAGAGACACTGAAATCGACCTAAATTTGATTGCCAAGTACAAAGTATCACAAATTCCACCGTGGACTTTGGAAACTCCAACAATTATTTTTGATCTTTGTAATAATAACAAATCCAGTACAGACCCTACTGTCTTTCAAAGCAAATTTAATGAAATTATATCGAAATACAGTGACTTTCAACATATCTACACAGATGGCTCTAAAGATGGAGATAAGGTAGCTGCACAGCTGTTCACAAACACAGCATAAAGAGCCGCCTGCCTGACAAGGCCTCTATCTTTTCAGCTGAACTTAAGGCAATTGAACTTGCCTTAAATTATATTCAGGAATCTGATGATGACCATTTTGTAATCTTTTCTTATTCCCTTTCATCTCTTCAAGCACTGGGTAATATGAAACATGATAACCCAGTTGTGCTTCAACTTTTAGAAAAGTACAATTCTCTTATAATTGATAATGTTATTATTTTCTGCTGGCTTCCAAGCCATGTAGGAATACGTGGTAATGATAGAGCTGATAGTGCTGCTAAGGCAGCATTAGATTTACATATATCTAATACCAAATTACCTTATACTGATTTTAAAAGTTGTATTAACACATATATTCGTAACTCTTGGCAAACCGCTTGGGATTTGTCCGTTAACAATAAACTCCATTCAATTAAACCGTTACTCGGAGAATGGCGTTCTTCTACTAGACCCATTCGTCGAGAGGAAGTTATCCTAGCCCGGTGCAGGATAGGGCATACACGTTATGCTCATTCATATTTATTACAAGGTGAGCAATTACCGGAATGTATACCCTGCTTTGCACCGTTAACGGTCAAACACATCTTATTGGAATGTGTAGACTTTGATCCTATGCGTCAAAGGTACTACAATGTTAATACTAAGAGAATTATTTGATACTGTAGATTTTAGTCTTGTTTTAGATTTCCTGAAAGAGATCAGACTATATAAATCATTGTAATGTGTTCTTATATATATTTACTTGTTTATATACCTGTTGCCGGGCATTTATTGATTTACATACATAGTTTATATTACACCTTATCATCCCTTATTTTTTTGATAGTTTTATCTTTATATGTTTACATTAACTTTTAATTAATACTTCATTTTTCATATTTTTTTTGCGCACAATATGACCTATTTATGTGTCGACGTGCCGTAAAACACCATTCATTCATTCATTCGATGTGAAAACTCATTGGATAAAGTTCATTTGAGAGCCTTGCATCATATAATTTGATATAAACTTGTTTAATACATTTAACATTAAAGAGGCACTTATGTAAGGTCCTTTATATATATGCAGTATATGTTAAAAGTATTTACTCCTATGTAAATGAATGTTTACTTTTTCATATTTCAGTATTTGTAGTAATATAACACCTTCCAAAATGATGTTTGGAAAGAAATTACAAATAACCAGTTGTAAATCGCTGTTACTATACACATATATTTGGTTGATGTCTTGCCGATGTTGTTTAATGTTGTATACTTTGCCTCTTGCTGTCACTTTGTTAACTGAGTGAATAAAGTGTTATTTTATTTTATATTTACTCTGAAAAATTCAATTACTTTCTAGTAGTCCTTGAGTGATGTATTAGTCTGGCCTGCAGGTTATACGATAGTGTTTACAAAATGATAGAGAAATTAACAAAAAGTATTTCTAAAAGTATTTCTGATGTCCGAGATTATTAACCATATCAACTGAGGTTCAGTAATTTCTAAGAACACCTTTTCTTATCAGTTTACCAGAGTCTACGTAATTTTTAAGAATCCCCTTTTCTTATCAGTTTACCAGTCTATGTAATGTCTAAGAATCCCCTTTCTTATCAGTTTACCAGAGTCAACGTAATTTTTAAGAATCCCCTTTATCAGTTTACCAGAGTCGAGGTAATTTCGAAGAATCCCATTTTCTTATCAGTTTACCCGAGTTTACTTAATTTCTAAGAATCCCATTTTATTATCAGTTATTCTAAGTGTGTAACTGTATCTTGTTGATTGAGTTTGACAGTTTCCAAGGTCTCTCTGTTATTATAGCTGCAGTGCCTATTCACACAGAGAATTGTTTCAAATGTATAATGACTTTTGTAAATGTTTAACTTTTGAATTTCAAGAAACCAGTGCTCAGGCTGTCAGTAGACATTACCGAAATTTGCGATTATTTTATTATATTGTCGATTATTTGAAAAAATTATTGATAAATGGCCAGTGTGGGCACTGAGGAACTATATACCATGCCTTTGGTAAATGATGTTTGTCTGTTGTAGGCTGGCCTTGACCGGGGTATCTTGTTGTCATTCGTACAGCAGCGTGCAGACTACAAGACGGCCAAATTAGCAACATTGTTAAAGTGATGGAGCTCCAAAAAGAAATATTAACCTAGTCTTGTCGGTTTATAAAATAAATCCTTATATATGTTTCGTCAGCTGCAGAAAAGAGGTTGACATTTTCAGTAATATTTTTAGGAAACTTGGTTGAAACAGTCATCAGTTTGTGACTCTAGTCTTTAACTTCTGTGATGCTTCATTACATTTCAAACTCTGGTGTCCATGTATATTATCCTAAATGTTGAAATCCTAAAACTTGTCCATGGTCCCCAAGCTATATTTACGGATTGAATTTGATACTTTGATTGGGGTATGAAAAAACATTTGTGATAGTGTCAAATTTGTGAAGCTCAAAGGGCTATCGATAGCTTTAAACAAGCCACATTTTTTTCATACCCCAATGAAAGACTTAAATGTAAAATTCAATCATTATATTTACATCTTTATTTTACCGGTTATTTATTTACGGTCAAAATAAATTCGGTAAAATACATAAAACCAGTCTTTTTCAATTGCTGTTGAAACGGCATTAAATGACAATAATGCTGAACTAATAATTTTCTGTCTAGTTGATGGAAGCCAAGGCCAAGTAGCAATTTTATATTTTATTGAGAAATGAAGTACATCAAGGCGCATGCAGCTGAAATATAAATATATAGACAATGAAAAGTTTGCGGCAATGTGCAATAATGTGTTTACGACTGTATTGCTGTTGAAATATTGTATAAGTTATGCATATGTCGTTTGCTGTTGTGTTTTCTGTTGAAATAAGATATTGTTAATAGTTACAAATAATTTTTTACATTAAATCTTTAAAATCAAAGTTAAATGTCAGTTGTGATAACATAATGATAGAGCGCATTTTAATTTGTAGATTTTTATTATAATGCGATGCTGCAGAGGATCATTGCTTCTTTAAGCTAACGTTTATTCCCATTTTCAGACTAAAATTTAATATTACCTTAATCATTTTGCATCTGATAGGATAATATAAATATGTAGTAGAACTTTTTTTTACCTTAGTTATGAAAATAGGTTCAAAAAGACAATCGAGCGTAATGAAAAATGCAATCAACCGTGGGTTCAGATGATATAAAGTTATCCCAAACATTTAAAAAAACTAAACTTATTTAAGATTTTGAAATTTTCTGCTGCCCCTGCTGAAAAGGATTTATATAAATAAGACCTATCAAAAACTTTAATTTAGGAGGTTTGTGTTAATGGTCATCGCTACATTATGTGTTTGGTGCATGCCTATGTTGATCAGATATCACTGTGATATAAGATTAATGTAGACTATTCATTTTTTGTGAGATTATTCTCTTTTTTTATATATGTTATCATACAATAAATGAAAATAAATTACTTCAGTGTCATGTTCTTTGTGGGTCTTCTAAAATATTTTTTTAAAGGGACTGGAGGTATTATGGGTATCATTCCAAGTCCCTATAAAATCACAATAATTTGTTTCATTTGCATATTAAATGTGGCTAATGTAGTCCCCATGATCTGTATGATTTAATTATTGTAATAGTTGGTCTGGTAAACTAGACCACATGGCTAGTTCTTGTTGTATTAATTCATATGATGGGTTAAGGTTCTTATAAATTCATTCTTGTTTTGTGGTCGAATACACTTTAAAGGGACACACGGCAATCTTGAAGTATTTGAAATGGGTGTCTCGATTTATATATCCAGTATCATTTTTACTTTTACCCTGGTGACTTTTAAATAAATCAAATTTTAAGTATTCACTATTTCGTCTTATTATACTATAAGTTTTAATATATGATTGGTGCAATAATATCAAAAAATAATATGCAAAAACAAATGGCTTAATACAATTCTTGTAATTAACATTAATGATTGAACAAATGCAATTTATGTAGAAAAACTAACGGGACGCCGCTAGTTTTTAAAAATCAAGATTGCCATGTGTCCCTTTAAATTATATGTAAAGTTGTTAGCAATATAATTGCCATTTTAATACAATAATATTGATGATTTAGCTACAAAAACAAATATTGTCATAAAAAAGCTAATTGAACCAAATGTAACCTGCAGCTTAATTTAATGCATATACCAATTTCATATGAAACTGAAGCACATTATGAGGGTTTTCATTCAGAGTGACACTAGTAACTCTTCCAGATCGCCTCCAGTCCCTTTAATGTACCATTTAAATTGTGCCAACAACCCCAAAAATTGTTTTGCTCAAACAGGTCCCCTTAGCAGTAAGTACTTTTTAACTTTACCAATCATGTATTATAATGCAGAAAAAGCTGTCACTACTAAATTAAGTAACTACTAAATTAATTAGGAAGATACCTCGCCAGCCTTTGGAGGTGGATAATTTAAAGAAACTAACCAGCCAAGTAACGACAAAAGTACACTACAAAACCGTTTATCATAACTATCTTGGTGTTCAGGTCATTTTATAATGTCTATGTGCCAATTAAAAGTATAGGTTTATTCATGGCTTCTTAAAATACCCGTGATTTAATGTGTGTAAAATGAATTATGAGTTTGTTACTCTTAAATTCAACATTCCAATTTTGGAGTTTTGCCTGGCTGGTTAAAGCTGTTTATATTGTGTCTGTAGAGTGTAGATTTTCAAAATATGTAAGTTATATATACATACCTCTTCGTCAGTAGGTTAAGAAACGCAATACATGTGTTGTAAAATTTGGGTGTTGTTAATAGCGGGAAAGCTACTTTAACAGTGTCCGGCTGACCCACGGCAATGTGTAATGTAGCTATGTGCCATTCGGTACATAGCGGCACTTCCCGAGTTGCGGTTCTTTTTTCCTTTAGTACTGTACATATATATTTGTTAACGACCTGGTGGTGTCAAAAATTCAATGGTTCATGTGTGTCTCTATGAAAGTGTACGATGTATACTGTCTTCGTATACAGGAGTTATAGATATACCCTGCTGGTTAAGTTCTCGCCATTCTGGTACAACAAGATCATTCAAAAGTCTTTGTACCTGACAGAACTCTTCATCTTCACGGCAAAGTTGGTCCAACTCATCGCGTGGCAACCCTGGTCTACGTTTTGCCTGTGCCATACAGAATCTCACTAAACACAACATTTCCACCATATCTCTCCTCCATCCATACACAAAAACGACTTGTGGAGACATGTACATCAGCATCATGGTGTCTATCAGTCTGTCACATCTCAGAAGGATACTTCCCCCTTCATGTATCAAGTTAGACAACAGCGATATCAGTTGTTGTCTTTTTGTGAAATCTAACTTTCCAGCCAACAGATTCCTCTCGGGGATCATATAACTGCGGAGGTAGTTTACTTCCACAACACTTTTTAGAAAGTTAAGTGACTGTACAAGCCTCTGAATTAATGTTCCTCTCTGAAATGTTCCTGTGGGTTGTACTCTGACATCCATAGAACAATATTTTTCACTATGTATGATGTAATGTCTTCACAGACGTGCTTGATGATGCTTTTGACCACAATTTTAAGCAAAATATAAAGTTTGGTTTGAGTGTCGTTGAGATTATGAATCAAGTGGAGTTCTGCTCTAGTGTAGCAGATCCTCCACTCTTTGTAGCAATGTTCACTTCCTTTAAAACCAACTGGCACAACATGGGCTTCCATACGTGATACGTCATGAAGGAGTTCGGGAGATGGCCAGCCATACTGACGTGGTCTTGTAATCCAGGATTGTAGAATATCTGGACAGATGCACAAGAATGAATGTACCAAATCACAAGACATATCAGAAGTACATGGTGTAGATGGTCCACTTATCTCCTCTAAATGCGCATTATATTTCTCAACAACTTGAACAAAGTCTTGTTTCACCTTTTTAACAAAAAAGTCACTGGACAAATAGATATATCCGGACTCTTGACTGAAATAATGAAGCCCGTAACTCATTTCTAATACACCTGCTACCAAATCACACTAGTTTAAGTTGTGTATACCCGGGGATGTGTCTCGTCTGTCCATGTGAAACACTGTCAGGTTTCTCACATTTGTAAGGTTGTGTGTGTCATCAGCACAAACAACATCATTAGGCACAAGCATCTCATCTCTGTCACTCTCGTATGGAGCTGCGAGTCCTTCTGCCTTGCTGCCAGCCGTGATGGTGTGTACATTATTTACAGGATTGAGTATATAGGTCACATGTTTGTTCAGTGCATCATACGAATGCACTCTGTACTTGACCATGTCCTGACTATATCCAAAACAGTTTAATGACCTTGACACTATCCTGGAATAGTCTTTCTCAGACTCCATTATTGCTTTAGTTGTAATATTATTATTAATATCTAATGCTATTGTTTGTCGTTATTGTAACCGAAACTATATTGTTGTCAAAATATCGTACTGATTAGTAAACATCATAACTACTGACAGTTGTTCAGACTATAGACATTACTCCATTATCCAGTCGAAAACAGGAGTGCAACATCACATCCTCTCGGAGTCTTTAAGCATGTAGTATTGTATTTTCTTACGTTATTCTCACTATTATAATCCACGCACATACGACCATTATGTATCAGGACATGTTCGACCATTATATAAGGACATCTCTAAGTATTTTAGTTCTGCAACTTCTGAAACAAAAATGGCAATAAATCACTATGGGTATAATATAAATAAATATACAATTATTTTGGGAGTCTTTTTTTCTGTCTGTACTTGTGTACGTGAATCCTATCAGAAAATAATGTTTTATTTTTAAAAACTCAAAAGATCGGTCACTATTACCAAGTGATATTGAATGCGTTTATTGCTACAATCGTAAAACATTGTGTAGTGTGTTTAAACTACACATATTTCATGCCGATTTTAAAGTAATATTTTTGTTATATTTATAGTATTGTTAAAATTACTTGTTTTATTCGTTTATTATTCTACAAGACTCTTCCTCATTCTTAAATCGTAATAAAGAGAATATAAAATATATGAAAATTAGCAGTTTGGTAAAGATCTGCTGAATAATAATAATGAAGTTGCAAGAGTGTTCACAAGGCAAAAGTTAGCGGACGACGACAGGCGACGGACAACTGACAACTCGTCATCCTATAAACCCTAGGTGGTGGCGGGTGGGATGGGGGATTTGAAAACTAGTGACAGTTATTGTTTTCGTAAACAAAATCTCCATGTTCAAACACACACCGATTTCTTTTTATAAAGCACAATGTCCCATCCTAGCTCAACTAAATTTGGGAATTGGTTTCCTTATAGTATGTTGTAAAGGGTTGCTTAAGTAATGTTGTCTTCCGCAAATTCTGGGCTCCCATGGAACCCAAATTGTGACGGCCCATAAAATGTGCAATAAAGGCAGATCTAGGTTTGCATGTAAGCTGGTGTATATATATAGTTATAATTTTGGTTTGGGATCTTATATAAGTATGCATCTTATTTGCAGTTACATAGAACGTCAGAATATTAAAAAAAAACTGCATAGGAGCCAATTTATTAGGGTAGTCGGTAACCCTGTCTTCACCACCCTTTCTGTTGTATTTTGTCTTTTTCATTGAATAATTAATTAAATATTGCTCCTTGTTTGTAGTACAGTGCGGACCTACGATGCCATTGCGTTTGGACGCTGTGGTTTCTATAGGACCCTATATCTCATATTGCAACTCGACATACATGAAGCCAACTTGCTAGATAAGATTGACCGTTGTGAACCTAGCTTCATATAATCTTCATGACGTTTTAACAATTTAGTTGTATGTATCTTAATGCAGTATCCATGCTTGAGCCCATAAAGCCTGCTGATGCGGTGGATAGCACTAGTGTCATGACATCCAGAGTACCCTGGTTCATACCTCATCGGCGCCAGTGAATTTCGTCGGTGTGTTCTTGAGCAAGACACTTGCCCTTTCCCTCATCCGTTTGATGGGGACGTAAACCGGGCGGGATCGTGTATCGCATTTTTTCCTCTCCGATCACGTTAAAGAAACTTAGGACTCTTTTCGTTAGTAGAAGTAGGGCAGGTTACTAGATTCCTATGTTTCCTTCCCCACTCTCTCTCTCTCTGAGGTGGCTCTAAATAACCTTATATGTGTTGATGAACCATTAAACAACATTCAATTCTGTTTCTTTAAAAGCGCATATGAAAAGTATCACCCACAATATAAAGGGTAAAACTATGCATTTTCACTAATCATTTTGGAGAAAATACTCATAATGGGATCAATGATGACCAGTTTAAAACAATACAATTCTTTTTCATTGTTGGCATTGTTACCCCTTCATTAGCAATAAACCTTCTTTTTAGATACCTGTCATTCAAGTTGCACTTGCGTGCGCAAAGATGCACTTGCGTGCACAAATAAAGAGTTGATGCTTACTAACAGTCACAATCCTAGGTTAATTCAATACTATAACTCCAATATGAAGGACATCACAGCCTATATAATTAAGATACATATCTTAAGCGGGTGCTCTTGTAACAACTGCACTGATACTAACAAATAGTTGCTATGGTGAGTGGTTAGTTTGTACAGTGGTCTGGCTATTCCCTTAAATTTTTCTTCGTCGATTCTATGACGTGTGTATCACTGAACAATCAGTGTGTATCACTAATGCCATGAACGATTGAACGTTGCATACTACATATTTTCCTGAATCTATACTAGCAATCCCTACTTCATATAATACTATCATTTAAATCATCATAGAAAGGATGTAAATTAGTGATTCTTATAAGTTTAGGCCTACACATATAATGTAAACAATATGATTAAACTAAATGAATAAACAATGTGTCAGTAGTGGGTGGGGGTAAATTGACTTACAATTTGAAGCAAAATGGAGATTTTAAACAGGATTCTATCCCAAACAGAGCTTTTTTGCTCTTTATATAACTAAATGAATTGTTACCTTAATTGCATCGTTTAAAAATACCTCAATAATTATTCACACAAGCATGACATGCAAAAATGAACATCAAGCAATTAGATGAAAGCGCTACAATGATATTCTATTAATGTTCGATTTTTTTTTATATAAGCTACCTGTTCCAGATTGCTATCATGGAAAAATGTAATCTATATACATTGCTCTTTTCAAAAAGTGATGGTAGAATTTGTCCCTTGAGATGGTAACAATATCGAAAATTTTGGTTCCTTGCTCAAGGCCTAATAGTTTGATTGCGTTTATACACGAAAAGTTTTTTCAATAATATCGTGTCATACCTGCGCACTCACATAACTGCGCGCTCACATGCTCTCAAATATTTAAGAGCATGTACGGACATACTATATATAAGAGCATGCACGGATATACTATATAAGAGTATGCGCGGACATACTATATAACAGCATGTACGGACATACTATATATGTAACCATGGTCTTATTGGGATAAATTCAACAACTCCAAACCATGATTTAGGGTTCTTTATATACGGGTAATATAAAGCCTGCAATATATACAAACATCACATTTAACAAACAATTACAACATGAATGACATTGCAGCCATTACAGAAATACGTTATCTACAAATGCTGCAATTTCATTAATATACCAAACAATCGAGAACTCACCAGACAAATCCATATTTAGGTTCTGCAACCAAATATTTACCAAGAATCTAATAGCTGTAGAATATATAAAACTACATTCTCAATCAGACCTTTAGAAGTCTATAGATTACTACTAAAATATATATTATTACATCTCTGTACTGAAATAGGTGTTTCTCTTAGCGAAGGTAGGCAAAGACCGAGTTAGTTAGAGTTATCATGCAATGCAGTGTTAGGGGTGACCTAAGTTTTTCACTCACTCAATCCTGTCAACCAAGCTGTATTTGTCCAATAATCAGTTTGTCAAGACATACATGACATGACAACCGTATACAATATAAATAATACATTGACCTCATGATAAATGGTCTCCTTAACTTTTACAGTTATTACTCAGTACTGTGAACATAGCCAGTTATCTACCTGTGGAATAAGGGACATAAATATGAGTAAACATACTACAGAGAACTATAGCAGTTGTCTCCCTTGAACCACTATTAAAGGCACGGCTACATATTCACCATATACCTGTACCCGGTTACACACACCCCCACCAGACTGAAATTCGTCCCTGAATTTCTAGTGGAGTTTACTCCAGGCCGGCTGTCAGACTTATTTTCATACTGTTTCATGCTAACAGACACGGTCCTGGCTCCCGGACAAGCCCCCAAATATAACAGGTGGTGAAAAAATCGTTCCTCAACCGGGACTCGAACCCAGGGTCTCTGGTTTACCGTACCAGGGCTCTAACCACTGAGCTACCCAGGACACACGGTTTGGAAACGATATTTCACCAAATACCTGTATCCGGTTACATACACCTCCACCAGATTGAAATTCGTCCCTGAATTTCTAGTGGAGTTAACTCCAGGCCGGCTGTCAGACTTATTTTCATACTGTTTCATGCTAACAGACACGGTCCTGGCTCCCGGACGAGACCCCAAATATACCAGGTGGTGAAAAAAATCGTTCCTCAACCGGGACTCGAACCCAGTGTCTTTGGTTTACCTACCAGGGCTCTAACCACTGAGCTACCGAGGACACACGGTTAGGAATCGATATTTCACCATATACCTGTATCCGGTTACATATATAAGAGCATGCACGGACATACTAAATAAAAGCATGCACGGACATACTATATAAAAGCATGACCGGACATACTATATAAGAGCATGCACGGACATACTATATATAAGAGCATGCACGGACATATTATATGAGCATGCACAGACATACTATATATAAGAGCATGTACGGACATACTATATAAGAGCTTGCACGGACATACTATATAAGAGCATGTACGGACATACTATATAAGAGCATGCACGGACATACTATATATAAGAGCATGCACGGACATACTATATAAGAGCATGCACGGACATACTATATATAAGAGCATGTACGGACGTACTTTATATAAGAGCATGCACGGACGTACCATATAAGAGCATGCACGGCATCCTATATAGGAGCATGCACGGACAAAGAGGATGCACGGACGTACTGTATACGAGTATGCACGGACATACTGTATAAGAGCATGCACGGACATACTATATAAGAGCATGCACGGACATACTATATAAGAGCATGCACGGACATACTATATAAGAGCATGCACGGACATACTATATAGGAGCATGCACGGACATACTATAATGGAGCATGCACGGACATACTATATATGAGCATGCACGGACATACTATATAAGAGCATGCACGGACATACTATATATGAGCATGCACGGACATACTATATAGGAGCATGCACGGACATACTATATAAGAGCATGCACGGACATACTATATAAGAGCATGCACGGACATACTATATATGAGCATGCACGGACATACTATATAGGAGCATGCACGGACATACTATATATAAGAGCATGCACGGACATACTATATAAGAGCATGCACGGACATACTATGTATAAGAGCATGTACGGACGTACTAAATATAAGAGCATGCACGGACGTACCATATAAGAGCATGCACGACATCCTATATAGGAGCATGCACGGACATACTGTATAAGAGGATGCACGGACGTACTGTATACGAGTATGCACGGACATACTGTATAAGAGCATGCACGGACATACTATATAAGAGCATGCACGGACATACTATATAGGAGCATGCACGGACATACTATATAGGAGCATGCACGGACATACTATATAAGAGCATGCACGGACATACTATATAAGAGCATGCACGGACATACTATATAGGAGCATGCACGGACATACTATATAGGAGCATGCACGGACATACTATTTAAGAGCATGCACGAACATACTATATAAGAGCATGCACGGACATACTATATAAGAGCATGCACGGACATACTATATATGAGCATGCACGGACATACTATATAAGAGCATGCACGGACATACTATATAAGAGCATGCACGGACATACTATATATGAGCATGCACGGACATACTATATAGGAGCATGCACGGACATACTATATAAGAGCATGCACCGACATACTGTATAAGAGCATGCACAGACATACTGTATAAGAGCATGCACGGACGTACTGTATAAGAGTATGCACGGACATACTATATAAGAGCATGCACGGGCATACTACATAAGGGCATTCACAGACATACTACATAGGAGCATACATGGACATACTGTATAAGACCATGCGTGGACATACTATATAAGAGCATGCACGGACATACTATATATGAGCATGCACGGACATACTATATATGAGCATGCACGGACATACTATTTAAGAGCATGCACGGACATACTATTTAAGAGCATGCACGGACATACTATATAAGAGCATGCACGAACATACTATATAGGAGCATGCACGGACATACTATATAAGAGCATGCACGGACATACTATATAAGAGCATGCACGGACTTACTATATAGGAGCATACACGACATGCTATATATGAGCATGCACGGACATCATATAAAGGAGCATGCACGGACATACTATGTAAGAGCATGCACGGATATACTATATAAGAGGTATTTAGGAGTGAATTATATTTACTCTCTTACGGTTTGTAGAAATACTCGATCCTGTTTCAGTATGAAAGCAATCACGCCATCTGTGCATTATACATTAAGTCTTTTCTTGCATACCGGACAAGGATATCCGTTATTTTACCGGGGCTAGATATTTCCATCTCAAGATTCTGGATGTAGTTGTCTGTAAGTCATGGACGGATAAGAAACAAATGCAGTAACCTGAAATGTTGTTTATAAACACAAGAGGCCCAAGTGGGCATGTAGACGATCTACTGGTATGATGTGATTCAAACATAAACATGATAGAGGCCAACCCAAGAAACATGTTTCCTATATATAACTCTATGTAAACTTTGGGGGTTATGGTGGTGGCCATTTTGAATATTTGACAACGAAAAACACAAACTTGACAGAGGCCAACAACAGGAACATGTTTATGATATTTAACTAGAATGGAATGTGGTAATATGTCGTTTGATAAATGTCCTTAAATTTGACCTAAGTTTAGCCATGGTGGCCATCATGGATGACTGGAGGTCCCACAAACACAAATCTGAAGGGGACTAACCCAAAGATAATTTTGATTAAGTTTCATAAAAATCCATTTTGATTATTCGACGATAACGAAAAACACAAAATTGATAGAGGCTAACCCAAGGACCATTTTTATGATATTTCACAAGAATGGAATAAGTGGTTTCGGAGGAGATTTTGTTTGAAATTTCCTTAAATATGACCTAATTTTAGCCATGGCGGCCATCTTGAAGACTGCAGCCGCGAAAAACACAATTCTGAGGGGGACTATCCAAAAGATCATTGTAATGTAGTTTCATCAAAATCCTTTTAGCGGTTTCAGAGAAGATGTTATTTTTAGCCTTTTCCTATACAACTCTATGTAAACTTTAGATCGCCGTGGTGGCCATTTTGATTATTCGACGATAACGAAAAACACAAACTTGATAGAGGTTATCCCAAGGAACATGTTTATGATATTTCACAAAAATGGAACAAATGGTTTCGGAGAAGATGTTGTTTGAAATTTCCTTAAATTTGACCTTATTTAAGACATGGCGCCCATCTTGGATCACTGGCGGCCGCGAAAAACATACCTCTGAGAGGGACTATCCCAAATATCATGGTGATTTAGTTTCATCAAAATCCTTCAAGAGGTTTCAAAAAAGATGTCATATTTACCCTTTTTCTATATAACTCTATGTAAACTTTGCCATCTTGGATGACTGACAGCCGCAAAATACAAAAATCTGAGAGAGACTATCCCAAAGATCATTGTGATTTAAGTTTCATCAAAATCCTTCAAGCGGTTTCAGAGATGTCATTTTTAACGTTTTCCTATATAACTATGTAAACTTTGGGTCGCTGTGGCGGCCATTTTGATTATTCGACGATAACGAAAAACATAAAATTGATAGAGGCCAACCCAAGGAATATATATATGATATTTCACAAGAATGGAATAAGTGGTTTCGGAGGAGATGTCGTTTAAATTTCCTTAAATTTGACCTAATTTTAGCCATGGTGGCCATCTTGGATGACTGGCGGCCGCGAAAAAACAAATTGGAGTAGGACTATCCTTAAGATTATTGTAATAAACTTTCATCAAAATCCTTCAAGCGGTTTCAGAGAAGATGTCGTTTTTAACCATTTCCTTTATAACTCTATATAAACGTTGAGTCGCCGTGGCGGCCATTTTGATTATTCGACGATAACGAAAAACACAAACTTGATATATAGAGGCCAACCCAAGGAACATGTTTATGGTATTTCACAAGATGGAATTAGTGGTTTCGGAGGAGATGTCGTTTGAAAATTCCTTAAATTTGACCTAGTTTTAGCCATGGCTTCCATCTTGGTTATCCAGTCACTGATATTCTATCAAAGCAAAACGAGGTGTTGCACATAATCCCTCCCGGACAATATTTTTCTGTTGTAGTTATCCAGTCACTGATATTCATCAAAGCAAAAATAATATTTGTTGTTGTTTTTTTGCTTTGAAAGAATTATGAAAATAACATTTTGCAAAAGACATATCTGAGGGGGATTTCGTACAGGCTTTTTTTTGGTCCACCCTTGCAAAAATATCAGAGGTAGTGGGTGTGTGGGGATGGTGGAGGGTGGGGGGATGGTATGTCCACCTTGTAAAAAGTTCAGGGGGTGGGGTGTTGTCCACCTTGTAAAAAACATGAGTTTTTTTTTGTCCACCTATACAAAAATGAGTAGGTTTTTTTTGTTCTTTTTTTTTTTGTCCCCCCCCCCCCCCCCCCCCCCCCACCGCCCCACCCATCCCCAGTTTGTTTTAATATATTTATAAGTAGATAGTTTGGGGGAAGAAGTTAAGGTGGCAAACCATTCCTGCAAATGTTGATCATAGAGCCTTTCTATGATACGAGTTAGTTGTAGCTTTGTAATAGTTTCGTTATTCAATAAAAAACTGAATCCAAGATCATTAACAAGACGTTCGACATTAGCCATGATTCATTATCATTATTTTGTATTTCATTCTGTTATACATTAGTGAATTGGGCGATTTCATACTTTTAAACCAAAATTTCAAGATTCGTTCTTTGCGTAATATTGCCAAAGGTACTTTACCTAACTCCCCAACAGTTGCATTTGGCGTTTGATGCCTAACGTTAAGAATCTGTTTAAGGAACTTCAAATAAATTCGTTCGATATCGGGGGAGGTATGAAACCCCCATACTTCAGTACCATAATTCAAAATAGGTAGTGAGTAAGTAAGTATATGCATGAACTGTGCTTTATTAAAAATGTTTATAATTGCTTATTGAATGGGAGGGATTATGTCCTACCCATGTTTTTTTCGTGGAAGTGATTCTGTCCTATCTTAAAATATATGGGAGGGATTATGTCCGGGTGGGTGAGGGTGGTGGGGATTTTGTCCATACACCAGGGCTTTATATGACAGGGCTTTATTTAATTATCAGCCCAGAAACACCAAGCAAAACAACAGCATGCATTTTTTTCACAGTATAAATTTGCATATTTTCTTTAAAAATGACTTATCCAATGCTTAAGATGGGCCAGTTTGCATTACATGCAGTTGCATTGATATATATTTAGAAGTTTTACAATAACGTTTACTAGCTGCTAGTTGAGATTTTTTTGATTATTTCATCTTATTTTGGTATTTGTAAGGTTATAAATGGTTTTCTTCTTATTTTCTCCACAAATAATTCCTCTCATATTGTGCATTGGAATCTTACATTGAGATACTAGTAGTCGGCCAAAATGTTGGAGCAAATCAGCATCTTTGGCTGTCATCATTATTACATGTTTGTGTTTACATTCTTGTTTTATGTGATTTATATTGTGTGTGAATTCATGCAGCGTACCAAAAACAGTATTGTCTTAATTACAATGTTTTATGGTACTTCAGTGCATACTATTTATACATATATTGTTTATTTGAATTAGGATCTTCGACAGTACACACTTGATAAAATAAAACCAGTATTTTTTTCATTTCTTAGTATTTTGCCTGAGTGATTGTCAGAGATCAGGGCTTTATGATTTAATTATCATCTCAGGAGATCAGGGCTTTATATGAGATATAACTACAAACAGGAACTTATTATTTAAAGTTTTTATATTCGGTGTATTAATTAAAGTACTTTCTGTATTACATAGTTGGTGTTATTATATCTCACATTTAAACTCCCATATAAAATGCCTAAACCCTGTGTCACATCATGGATATACAGGTAGAGTATGTAGATCTATGGTCACATACATCTCTGCAAATTGGAATGATGACACTGGTATAGCTTGTACTGTGTCAATTAAATCTCTGTTTATTGGAATGGTGACACCTGTACAGTGTCACATACATCTCTGCAAATTGGAATGATGACACTGGTATAGTCTGTACGGTGTTAATTAAATCTCTGTTTATTGGAATGATGACACCAGTCCTGTGGTATGTACAGTGTCAATTACATACCTGCAAATTGGAATGATGACACCTGTGTACAGTCTACATAAAGTGACAATCTACAAGGGCATTTGAAGCAAATTGCAGCTATTTAACCTGCAATTTGCAACAGTTGCCTTAGCATTGTGGTGTAGTGGTTATAGTGTCTGCCTTGCAATCGGGAGGTCGTGGGTTCGAGTCCCCTGACCGCGTCATACCAAAGACTTTAAAAATGGAGTAGTTACTTGTAACCCATGCCTGACAAGCAAATCATGGGTAGTACTACGTCTGGTCAAAAAACCGTCTGGTCAACCCGGTGTCAGAATAATGTGTCTGGGTGGGGTATCACGTACTACGGCGTGGTATTCCAGTGTGGCAGCACTATATCTGCTTCAAGTAGACTGTAGATAGATACATAGCACTACACACAATCACTCACGCAATAGTCCAGACATAATGCCGAGCCAACGGGGGATTCTTCCCGGGGGCTCATATGGTAGAGGGACTTTAAACCTTAGAAATCATCATCATCAGTTGCCTTAGAAGATCGTCAAGAAGGTTGGCAACCAAGTCTGACACTGGACACACCAGTGATTCTTGACCAGATTCAGTGACTCCAAATACACACTTCCTTCGGATTGGTCTTTTCAATAAGCTGGGAGTGGCTTACTTTTTTTATTCGTTTTTTAAATAAAAACCCCTGATGTTAATTATCATTTATATGGTTCATGGCTTGTGAAATAAGTTGAAAGAATTTTCATATGACTGTGGAATAATCACAAAGAGACAAAAATAAAGACTTTGTTAATTAATAATATTGAACTCTCTTCTGGTGTGGGACAAAGCAATTAAGATGTGATACATTCTCACTGAGGTGATAACAAATTGAATAGCTAATCAAATTTTAATACAGACGCTTGGATTACCTGAATCAGCCAATTAATAAAAACATTGTTAATAGACAGAAAAGGTGATAAGAGAACCTGCTGATATATCAGCATAATTAGTGCAAGAAATCACCAATACCCATAATAATATAGCCTTAGGTGTAGATAAGACATTATCGAAGTGATAAGGATTAATTTAGTGAAAACCTAAGTGTGATAATCTTTTACCACCTGAAAACAGAGTATATATCAAACAGAAATGGATTACATTTACCATTATAGTGAAATTGAGGAAGTGATCTCTACGTTTGTAAACAGGAATATTCAAAAGAATCTTGACAACATGGATCTTGAGGTGAGGTCTAGTAGTGAAACAAATACATCAGAAATCTCCAATGACGAGTTAAAAGTGTTTTGGAATATCATAGAACAGCCAAGTGCAGCAATTGAGTCAGATTCTATAAAAGTTAAACGTGAAGATATCGGTAGTTGTCATTGGAATTGTGATAGTGGAAGTGACTCGAGTAATTCTGACGACAAATGTGAAACCAATGACAATAACCAAGATAGTGAGAACGACATTGACGAGTCTGAAGCAGAACCTCTATACACCACAGCAGCAAAGGATGAAACTATGAAGGTTAAATTTGTACTGACATATTTCTTTCATTTTGACGAATCTGAACAAAGCGTTTGTACCAATGAAGAATCGGTGTCGTGGAACTTAGGTTCAGAAGGAAGTGATTCTGATCTAAGCAAAGGCGACAGTTCTGATGTAAGCGATACTGACCTACATGAAAATAAAGATGACAGTTCTGACACTGATCTTGAAACGACTCTTTCATCCGATGACTCCGCAGCCACCGCTCTGAATGACAGCATGGATAGTGTTGTGACTAATAATGTGACTGCTTATAAAATAGACAAAGCCACTTGTGATTCTGGTGAACTCAAAAGATATGCTGGAGAAATTTACAACTGGAAAAGCAAAACAATGAGACAAAGTTTCAGAAAACGCATCAGTAAAGTAATCCCTTGGTTCAAATACAAGTATACGTTGGTTGAATTAGCTTGAAAGACAGTTAAGAAAGGCTATAGACAAGTGACCTTAGAATAAATTATTATCGTGTACGACAAAAAAAACAACAATTGGAAACTTATATATAATATAGTCAGAATATTAAAGTGCAGTTTTATCAGTATAAGAAACCTTTATTTGAAATGTCCTGTTTCTATTTAAACAACATTAGAAGAGTTATTTAACTTAAGTGAACTTGGAGGATGAGTTTCTGGTCGTATATTGGTGTAAAGTTATATGGGAAACAAAATGCTAATACTTGTGTCTGTTTATATTCTAAGTTAAACATTAAAGGGGTTGATGCACTATTTTCAAACAGGATTTATTTAAAAGGGCTCTGAAAAACTTGGAAAAAGCTGAAAGAATTATCAAAATGTCATGAAAAATAAAGGAGATGTGACTTATTGAAAATTTGCAAAAACATAAATGGAGGTGGCTATTTTTGAACGATGACGTCATCGCGCCGTTTTACCATATATGGCATATTGACAAAATGTATTTTAAAGCAAGAAAACCACTGCAAATTGATTAAAAATAATTATACAGATGTAAAATATTATTTTTCATTTGCCCTGATTTTCTTTGCTTTGAAAGACATTTTATCAATATGCCGTATATGGCAAAAAGGCGCAATGACGTCATCGTTCAAAGATGGCCGCCTCCATTTATGTTTCTTTGCAAATTTTCAATAGGTCATATCTCCTTTATTTTTCATGGCATTTTGATAATTCTTTCAGCTTTTTTCAAGTTTTTCAGAGCCCTTTAAAATAAACTATGTTTGACAATAGTACATCAACCCCTTTAATTGTGCATATATATATATTTGAAATGTGCTGATAACTGTCATAATCCATTAAGTCATAATCCATTTATTATGTTAATCATTCTTGAAATTGAAAATTATGTCAATAAATTACTTTATTACAGTATAAAACAAACGTGGTTACCTGTTGTTTGCATTAATTTAATGTACATGTAGTGAACATTACACAAGAATGTCTTTGACAACTAAAAAAATAAATAATTCAATAAAAATATGTTTTCTTCATAATTAAAAATTCCTTAATTAATATTCATATCTTTCTCTATAAGTAGAGACTGTCAAGCACAAGCCATTGCAAGATGGCGTCTCGTCTCTATTTGAAGGATAGAGGACAATAAAGGAACCGTAACTCTGTCTTCATTCAAATTAGAGTTATTGCCCTTGGTAACTTATGCTTAGTATTCTTGTCCGGAAAATAACTTCAAAGTTACTTCACTGCAATGAAACTTCACATTAATCATAGAAGGTAATGAGAGCATAAGTGCAGAGTGCAAGCATATTACCTCTGTCTTCAATTAAATAGAGTTATTGCCCTTTGTAGTTGTATACTTATAATTCTTGTCCGGAGCATAACTTTAAAACTATGAATGACACTGCAATGCAACTTCACCTTATCTAGGGCAATGACAGTATTCTCAGAACGTAAGAACCATAACACTATTTTAATTTAAATTGAGAGTTATTGTCCTTGGTAATATTATACTTATAATTCTTGTCTGGAGCAGAACTCAAAGCCTACTAATAGGATTGCAATGCAACTTCACGCAATACTAGAGGGCAATGAGAGAGAGTGCAGAACACAAGAACCAAAACTCTATCTTTGTTCAAATTAGAGTTATTCCCATGGTAATTTTACACTTATAATTCTTGTCCGGAGTATGACTCGAAAACTACTAATGTGACTGTAATGAAACTTCACACAGTGATACAGGGTAATGCGAGGATGTGCAGATTATAAGAACCATAGCTCTATCTATTGCCCTTTGTAAAACAAAGCACCCAATTCGGGGAGCATCCATCAGTTCTACCGATATTCTTAATTTCATTCAACAACCACTGGCCACATTTGAAGCAGTATCCATTTTAGTTTAATAGAAGATAATGAGACGAGATGAATCTTGTACAGTAGATATAGTATTTTATCAAAGTTAATTTGAAGTCAAAATTTAACTGTCAACCTCGTACAACCAGGTGAATGCATGAAATACCGCCACTTGCTTTGTCTCGTTTCTTTTGTTTAAAAAGGAGTGACAAAAACAACAACAATATCAGGTTTGTAAAACTAACCAACAAAAAATTACGTTCTTTTGTGTAAAGATTACATGGTGTAGGGATTATGGTTTACCCTAGTGAATGGACATACCAAGTTCAAAACAATACCTTTGATGGTTTTAGATA
The DNA here is from genome assembly GCA_037043455.1 of Cyrtodaria siliqua. Taxonomy (NCBI): domain Eukaryota; kingdom Metazoa; phylum Mollusca; class Bivalvia; order Adapedonta; family Hiatellidae; genus Cyrtodaria; species Cyrtodaria siliqua. The sequence goes on from JAWPHD010011451.1 coordinate 65,799, forward strand.
TATATATAGCTTCCAATAAACTGTAACCAAAACAAAGAATGAATTACTAAGTTCTTTTGTCATTAAATTTACAGGCCTGCCAAAAAATTTTAACACAAAATCCTGAGATTTTTAAGATTTAAAGCGCGTGAAGAACATTTTTAAATGGAAATTTGGAGCGCGCGACTTAATTTTCGCACTTATTTTATTTTAAAGTGCAAATTTAAATTATTTATGGAATTAATACAAGTTGATGCATTGTTGGATAGTTATAGAAAATAGTAATTCGATTAGAAAGACTTGCTTTAATTTTACCGGAACTGTTTTTCTTTCTTTAAAGTGCACTTATTTTTCTACATAGTACTAAATGCAAATACAAAGTCAACTCTTATACAAATTATCATCATTGTACACAGAAACTGTCAAACAACTGTTATAGTGGTTACACAAGGAGTTGCTAGTTCCTCCCACTTGCTATTTCAGTTAGGTTGACCAATTAAAGAAGCAACATACATATTGATGCTGTTAATTAAAATTTGCTACAAAACACACGCAAATCGTGAAAAGGGTACTTGTTATTGCAGCAACTAACTTGGAAATGAGAGCATTTTACAATCACTGCATTTCGAATTTGTCAACAATTTTAACTGATTAAAATACTAAATCAGCCGACCTTAAAACCGAGAAGAAAACAAACAAACCTTGATACATGCGTGTTTGTTAATTACTCAATCGATTGTTATGCCAATAGAATACTTAATCAAACGATTCTTAATTGTTCACACAATGTAGTCCAGGTTTTACCAGATGTTATGTAGAAAAGTTAAAAAGATAATTTAATTTTGCTCCCTTAATAAATCATTTAAATGTACTATATTGTTATCCTCACAAACATTATCTAGACTGAAAAAAATGAACCGCTTGATAATTGCGGGTTACTAAGACGCATTGCTAACCATTATACCACGGCGCTACCTTTCAAACCTCTTTGCAACATTGCTTTTATATCTACCCTGTGTTACCTTGCATCACGTGTAACACCCGTTAGCTGCTGTATATTTAAAGACACATTTCCCAACGCTATTTGGTCAGTGAAAAAGCATGAGAAGCTTGAATATTTACAGCCAGCAGGCTTCATGGCTGATCAACTCAGGTATATAAATTGAGGCCCACTCTTAGTTTTTTTTATTTGTATAGCATTGCTATATTGAGGGTATTAATAGCTTAACAACACTTTGTAATTTACTTTAATGAAAAAATATATGTTTATAATTTAGCTTTTGAATACAAAACTTATCTGGTATTTCTTAATTGTTTTTAGACCAAAAATCAGAGCACAACCCAATAAATATACAACATTCTTTAATGTGTTATTATGTGTACTGCTCACAAATGCTTTATTGGGTGGGCCTCATACTCTGAAGAAAAATTGAATATCACACTTTGCTCATGAAATTGTATGGCTAACAGTGATTTACAGTTACCTATAGAAATTCTCTCCCCCACAAATACAATAGGCTCGAAATATGTCTTTAAGGACTATTGATCTGCCATCTTTATATAAAAACAAACTCCAAAATGGATGGGGTGAAGAGAAATTTTCAACCAAATGCATACTTTAGGCATGAGCAATGTCAACCATAAAGTACATGACAGCAATTCAATATTATGTATGTGAACATAATATCAGAAAGAATACTTATATGGCTTGAAGTGTGCCCTTTATATCCGAAAAGTATAACGTACTTTTATTCAACCTTTTTTTATTTTATTTTTTAATGTCAAATACATTGTTCCATTTATCCAGCGAGAGCAGACGAGACATCATTTCTAAATAAAATAAACCATGTTATCACATCATCCAAATTTAAGTTCACCATTGTAAAAAGGCAAAAGACATGCACTCAATGTTATAGTATGATGACATTGACGCACTTTCTCTGTAAACATTTCATAACCGGCAACTACATTTGTGGATGTGTTAGACAGATTGCCAAACAAAACCAATTGAGCATGTCTATATTCGAACAAATCTAATAAACCGTTCATCTGAACGTTTCACCATACCACATGTTTCTGTTTACAATGTAAGTGTACGTTTTTCATGTGTATCATTTGTTTACAATTATTCCATACATACTTTCAGTGTGAAGGTGAATAGTATACTGAGGGAAAAAAAGTTTAGCAAGTTTGTTGCACTCCGGAAATAATACATTTTCGGTTGTAAAATCAAGAAACTACTGCCATAGACACACTATTTTATTAAACACACATCATTAACAGTCGAACATCTTAATGACGTAACGAATAAATGAAGGGGTCAAGCCCGTAAAGTCCCAAAAGGTCAGTATATCTAGTTGTATTTCATCTAAAAACTTGCTAAACTTTTCCCCCTCAGTATATATACTGAAAAGAAAAAGAAACGCATAATGGATATTGTATGTTTAAAATGCTACTGCTAATCGAATGGTACAGGGCGATATTAGGCCTGTACTTTCGGAAAGAAGGTTTAAACAGCACCGAACACACCAATGGTTACCCCTTTAAAGTTTCATTATCGACAGAATGCGCATTTGGCTCAAGCAGTTGAGCAAACTTAGGCTTTAAATGTTGCAATCTCTCAACATTAAACACAATACTGAAATGGCTCGACTTTTCTTCAAGCGAAACTTCAACATTTATGAATTTCAGGTAACAAAGTATACTTTGATTAAAAGGTCTACTACATGACATAGTTGTCCTTTCTCTAATTAGTTGTAAGCCCTTTTTGTACAAAACAGGTTGAGATTTAGGTGTATATATAATAGTGTAGTATAGGCATTTTTTTGATTAGGCGTTTCTTTTTCCTTTCAGTATATAATTCAATGATGAATCAAGGAACTTGTAGGCTGTCAACGTTATGAGCTAGTTATACAACCTGGAACGATTTTGATTGGTTTGAGTTAAACCTGTAACACTACGCAAGTTTATTAGCTGAAACTATTTTATTTATTACAAATTCATCCAGATCTGAGTCATAAACTTATTATTTGTGACAGCTTATAAAAATAATGCACGTTATACAAAACATTGTTGTTGGTTTGTTTAAAAGTTGGCGTAGACTGCTATTTTGTAAAGAGGTAAAACAAGAACTCTTTTATACGCAACGTAATGTGTGAGACGCGACGTTACGACGTCACATATTTTATGACGTTTTGGCGCTAAAGTGCGTCTGACGTCGTGGCGGTTCTTTGTCCATCTGAATTCTTTTTTTTACTAATTTGATTGCAATGTTATGTGATAAAAAGGATCTTAAACTCGTTCCCATTCCATATAAGATTGTTGAAACTCGTTATGAATTATTTTTAATTTTAACTCGTCAAAAGGCGCGTTAAAATTAAAATAATTCATAACTCGTTTCATAAATCTTATATGAAATGGGAACTCGTTTAAGATTCTCTATATATTGCACACTTCAAACTAGTTATCACTGTAGTTCTCAATTGAGTCTTAAAGGGACACCAGCCAATCTGCATGCTTGATACACTCGCGGCGATATGCAGTTTTCCCACCTGAACTGATTACTTGGACATCTTATTTAATATAACAGTGATTTTTAACCTCGTTATTTTGACAACGTGCAAATTACTGAGCATAATATAAAGTGTCGATTCTAACGGATGGCGGGAGGTATACAGTACTGGTTCTACCAATGAAAATTGGGGTCGTATGCCTCTGCCCCAAAAAATCGACCGTCAGATATGGCCTAAAATGTGCTAAAATGACGTAAAACACCATTCAACTAAAGAAACAAACAAACACATTAATTTATCCTAAACTACGGTGAACATTACAAATTCAAACCCGCGGTGAATTTGCTATGGAATAAACATAAAACTATACTCAAATAAGTCAAGATTATTGCTTTTCGTAATGCTTTCTTTATTTCACCAAGGTTTACATATTAAGCAAACAGCAATGGAATCAACATAGTCAATGGATGATAATAATGTCATTATGGCGGAATGGCAATTTAAACACAATTCAATGTAAATAGTAGCAAGGTAAGGAAAAAATAGTCTCTAAGTTGACTCTGCACAAACTCTAGACAGTCAACATAATATATTGTCTATATCTAATACGTGATTAGGTGGGAGGGAGATATTGTGTTTATTTATACATACCAATGTATTCTATGAAAAACAAAAACAAAAACAGAAAACATACGTTTTGATGTTCTTTTCTCCGTCATTTCAATACCATACACATTTATAAAATTGAATGCAGATTTAATTATGTACACTATTGGTGTGTACTATATGGATACTATATTAAGTTTCGTGTTTTTTTTCCCTTTTCTTAAACTAAAAAGAAATGTTTTATATATTCATCAAGATTCAAGATTCAATATTGACTCTAAAGTATGGACAAAGAAAGATAATAATTCACAGACGATCTTATGTGTTAGTATCTTTACAAGATTGTAGTATGTCAATAAACAAAGAAAACACACGATGCACGTGTTGTTCGAGCGTATTGCAGTTTGTACGGCAGCCGCTTTATTCTATCAGTCATGTGTAATCACTTTCACTTGTGGACATAAATGTAGCATTACATGGTTCGGATTTCGTTTAGCACTATGGTAAGTAATTCTCTTTCTATGTCCTATATTTGCTTAAAGTGTTATGTCGGTATTTTATACCACAATAGCCTAAATACACACTATGCATTGTGTAATACCCGAGGATATACACAGCATATGTTAGTTATTGTGGTATAAATACGATAGAGCATGAGTCTTGCACGTTCGATGTTAGTTATTGTGGTATAAATACGATAGAGCATGAGTCTTGCACGTGTACGGACGATTATGCACTCGCTAACGCTCGTGCATTACCTTCCCGTACACGTGCAAAACTCATGCTCTATCCTAGACGTGTTGCCTTGTCTGGCTTTGGTGTAAATATATTTACAGTATTATATGTAGTAACAATCACACACACACACACACACACACACACACACACACACATATATATATATATATATATATATATAATATATATAACATTCTATGCAATGCAAGCGAACACATCAACACTTATATTATCGATCGTGAAACTACTATTCATTACTAAACAAAGAACCTGATCGTAAGAAAGCGAAACGATAGGAACATGTTAGATGGATAGTAAAGCATATAAATAGTAAACAAGTGAAATATGTCCTTTGTTTCATAACCTTTTCTGGGAAAACGAAATAGGAAAAGAAAGGAAAAGGGGATATTTACACTTTAAACAGAACAGAACAGAACAGATATTTTATTAAGATTTGTACATAGTTCTATAGGTTATTGCATTTGTATGGCTAAATATTACTTGGAACGAGTTGTTTTGGCAAAGGACGACGAGCTTGCGAGTCGTCCTGCGCCAAAACAACGAGTTCCAAGTAATATTTAGCCATACAAATTCAATAACCTTTTTATTGTATACTTTCATATTGTTTTTGATCAATGTTAATTGTATGACTATTACTTTTCATTGTATTTGTGTTATTTGTATAGCTTTTGATGGAATTCCTATCTTGCCATTCAGTTTCATTTTGTGTGGATGATTATTTTGCGCGAAAACGACGTCGACGTCGGATGACGTCATTAAAAACATCAAGCTATTTTCGGAAGTTTGTTTACCATTTGATAACGTTAAAAACAGTGGGTGAGTGACCATTTGACTAATTTTATCAATTTTTGCCATAAAAGGTTGTAAAAACACGTATTTTTTTGTTGACACTATAGGAAGGATTCCGTTATTTTTATTTGAAAGTAGTTCCTTATTTCTATTTCGCGGCTCAGCAAGCACGAGCAAAAGTTCCCGTGCAATATCAATGCGTGCAATATCGTAGAATATTGCACGCTTAGCTCAATGCTAACTAAACGGGACAATATGAAAGTATACAATAAATCATCATACAAACATTACATACAAATACATTAAACATATAGTCACGTAATAGATATAAAAGATTTTCTTTTACAAATAAATGTTGAATTATATTACTTTAGTTCACATTTGTAATACAATATTCCTTAAAGATTATGAAATTTAATAGAATGAGAATGAACAACATGCTTAAACATTTAAAATTGATTTTCTTATTTCTAAGGCTTCCTTGGTATATTTTGAAATTTTATATAATACAGTTTTATTATGAGAGCTAATCAAATCTAAAAACTTGAACATTGATGGTCTTTGGTAATAATACTTTTTCAAATACTGCTTACGCAAATCTACAAAACATGGACATATACATATAAAGTGAAACTCATCTTCTATATCGCCTGAATTACAACAAAGGCAATATCTTTCATTTTTTGGTATTCTATTTCTATCATAACGCCCAGTTTGAATTCTAAGAGGATGAACAGAAAGTCTTAGTCTAGTATAAAACAATCTCAAATTACAAGGTAATATATCAAGATAGTTTTCATAGTCAAATTGCATTTTTACTAAGCTATAGTTTTCAAGAACTGTACTATTTTCTATAGAACTAAACCATTCCTGAATAAAATTATCAATAACTTTTTGCTTAAAAATATTTGGAAATACTTTGGGGTTTACAAAATGATTGTTCTCAAATATATCGGTAAATCCGTAATTATTTAACATGGTTTTAACGTTTGATACCCAGTTCTTACATCCTTTATTACAATCATTTAGCCCTTGTTCGTATACTTTTTTTATTATTATATTATCAGTATTAATAATTTTACACCAATAACTTATTATCCTTGCATATCGTGATATATATAAGGGATATCTACCCAGCTCTCCGTAAACACCCACAGTACATGTATTCATTTTAACATTCAATAAACGTTTACAGAATTTTAAATGTATTCGCTCTATAACTTTCGACCTTGTATACCCCCAGATTTCGCTTGCATAATTTAAAATAGAACCAACGAACGCATCAAACAACTGACATAGTAGTTTTGGCTTTAAACGAATTTTTTTACAGTTAAATAATAGAGTGTTTAATGCCTTAAGCGCCTTGCCGACTAAGTGTTCTTGGTTTAAGTTGAAATTACCAGTATAATTAAAAATATTTCCAAGATAGTTAAAATCATTAACAACTTCTATAATTTGATCGTTATAAGTCCATGATTCATTAGGTAACAATCCACCACGTTTTCTAAACACCATTATTTTAGTTTTCGCAATATTTACGCTTAAGCCCCATTTATTACAATATGTATGCAATCGATTAAGATTATCTTGTAATTCAGCAGGAGATTTGCCCAAAATAGCCATATCATCAGCAAAAAGTAAGATTATTAGTACTATGTCATCTATATTTAAACCTGTCTCAACATTACTTTGCAAATAAAGTTCAAGATCTTCCACAAACATGGAAAACAGTATAGGCGAAATTACCTCCCCTTGTCTCAAACCAACAGCATATTCAAAGTAGTCTGAATAGCTATTACAACTTTTTACACACGATTTAACCTTTTGATACATGTCCCTTATAATGCGTAAAAGTTTTCCACGTATTCCTAGCTTATATAATTTAAGCCAAAGTGCATTTCTATAAATGCTGTCAAAACATTTCATCATGTCGACAAGGCAACATATAATCGTTTATTATTACATAAATAATTTTGAATAATTGACATTAATACAAATATCGCGTCAACTGTTGACCGTCCCTTTCGGAACCCAAACTGCGCATCCGAAATTATATCATTTTCGTTACAAAAAGTCTCAATTCTTTTATTGAGTAAAGTGGTGAACAATTTAGACATACAACTAACTAATGTTATGCCCCGGTAATTACCTGGATCATCGACGCTGCCTTTTTTATGTATAGGGATAATGACCCCCTCAGTCCACTTATCAGGAAAATACCCTGAAGCCAAAATTGCATTAAATATATCACATAAAGCGAACATGTTTATATTTTAAACTTATAACAATGTTTCTTTTACATAATATATCTTTTGTCTAAACAATTCTCTATATATCACATACAATTTGAATTTGCATACTAATTAAAGTTTTTCATAATGATATCGATAAAAATACACAGTTTCTTGAGTATAATCGGATGTTTAACAGTCATTAAGTTTTAAAATTTTATAGCATTTGGGTGTCTAAAATAGCACGGTTTTATATATTTCGTTCTTTGTTCCTTGAATTGATTACAAACTAATAAATAATGGAATTCGTCTCCGACGTCATGTTCGCAATACATACACCGTCTTTCGTTTAAAGGTATACTTTGCCATCTTCCAATTTCTATTGGAAGCCTATGGTTTCGTGAGCGGAACATAAAAAAGCGTTTACAAAGTAAGGGAGGCAATAATGAGATATATGGGCTTTGTTCAAATGTGTTTTTAAACATCCTATAAATAGTACTCGATGATGAGATATTAACAGTCGATGACCATTTTTGTATAAATATATCCTTCAATTTTTGTTTTGATGATTTTACAAGCTATTTCGCATTACTAAAACTCTGTGAATACCATATTCCAGAGAAACCTAGAGAGCATATTTCGTTTTTAACATTGTTTATCCACTCTGACTTTATCATTTTATTTTCATGTAATGCTTGCACTACAGAATATACTAGGGAGGATAGTTTATTATCCATTTCATTAGCAATGAGTTTAGACCAGAATGAGATGATTCGTGTTTAATATCGATAGATAGAGGCAGTATTCCCAATTCTCCTATATCATATTGGACGGAGTTCCATTTTTAAGATTAAATTTATATTTGTAAAATTTCAGTTGAATTCGCTCAATTATGTCGATGTTACCGAAACCCCATAATTCGGAACCATATAATAGTACAGGTTTTATTGTTTTATTAAAAAGGTCAATTTGGATATCAAATGGGAGGTCTAAAAGCGTATCTTTTTTAAAAGGGCAAATAATGCCTTATTTCCTTGTTCAGCTATGTTTTTTTCGCAGTTAAATAGGAACCACTGCGACCGAGCTGTATGCCAAGATACTTGTATTCATTAACTATTTCAACAATTTCATTATTTAATGTAAATTTAAGATTTTGCTTAAGTCTGCCTTTGCTAAAAATCATTATTTTTGTTTTAGATGTATTAACATTTAGTTTCCATTCGGTGCACTATTTTTCAAAGCTGTTTAATGCGTTTTGTAAATCATGTTCATCATCACTAAATATTACTGTGTCGTCAGCATACAAAAGTAAAAATAACTTTAGATAGGCATGAATACCATCTACATTTACATTGCACGCAACACCATTTATATCCCTATCTAAGTAAGATTCAAGATCGTTGAGAAAAATTGAAAATAAAAAGGGTGAACGGTTTTCACCTTGCCTTACACCGTTATTACAACCGAAGAAGTTTGTAGAACCCTCGTTTGTTTTAACTTCTGATTTAATGTCATTATATAAACTGTGAATTATAGTAAAGCATTTTCCAGTGATGCCACTTTGCAGCAATTTGTACCAAAGACCAACTCTCCATACGTTATCAAACGCCTGTTTGAAATCTACAAAGCAACAAAACAGTTTTTTCTTACTATTTTTAACTATGTCTAGTAAGCAATTAATAATAAATAGATTATCTATAGTCGAGTGTTTTTTCTAAATCATGCTTGTGTATATCTCAGAAGTTGACATTGTTCGGCATACTGGTTAAGTCTGTTATTGAGTATACACGTAAACAATTTTCCAAAACAGCTTAGAAGTGTAATGGGACGATAGTTTTCAGGTAGGGTGGCATCTCCTTTGTTTTTAAAGATAGGCTTAATAATTCCTAAAGTCCAGTTTTCGGGAACGATCCCATTATCAAAAATCAGATTAAAAAGTTTAGTATAAATTGGTAACATAGTATTAATTGTCGACTTTATATGTTCATTTATTACGTTGGCGGTTCCGGGAGATTTATTGTTTTTTAATAGTCTTACTGCTTTTTTGATTTCTTCCTCATTGATTGGATGATTAATTTCGTCATTAATTTCGTTACTTTCCACATGGAGCTCCGCATGACTTTCTGAATATTCTCTTGCGTTAATATTTTTTAAAATATGTGTTAAAATTGTCAAGGGATGCCTTAACAGTTTCGTTCTTATTCCCATTTATGATTTCCCAGTATTGCTTACAGCCAAACATGTTCATAATTTGAACATTTAAAGCTGTACAGTCCCTATTTTAACTGGTAATAACTCATGAATATGAATGAGTCACGTGTGAAGTAGTTTCAAATCGACGAACACCCCAAAAGTCGGTATATAAGGAGAAATCGATACGTAAAATTTCGCATTTTTATTTAGCCTTCGTGTAACATCGATAAATATACGGCTCCAGAATATATGTGATAAAAAAATAGTTGCCCGGAACGGGGTTTGAACCACAGCCTTGCACTTGTAAGATTTGAAATATGTACGCTGAACCTCTCGACCACTGCTATGTATTGGTATTTTGTAGCATTTTTAACACTAAATAAGGATTACGTAATAACAAGAGCGCGCACACAAACTCATCAAGCGCTAAATAACAAGTCGAGATATGGTTGATTCGAGGCGAAGTATTAGTTTCATATTGATAAGATACAGTATTACACCAGGCAATGTTAATTTTTCACGTGCGATACTATGGACTGCATATTTATTGATCCATCTTTAGTTGCGTTCAAATATGTTAAGTTATTTTGCCTCATAATATATGGTAGTTAGTATACTATTTTCTCAAGTAGCGTTGTAGTTCAGTGGATAGAACACAGGACTTGAAATCAGAAGGTTGTGTGTTCGAGCCCCGAAAGAAGATAACTTTTTTTTTCTGTAAAATTTACTGTTACCTGTGTATAGGTACGATGTGCACTGGTAGATGTATATACAGTAAATGATTTCATGCGTGTGTGTGTGTGTGTAGTTCGAAGGTTTAGAGTCCGTCCGCCAACTAACACGTCGAGGTAACCCTGACGCGATGGGCACAATAGAGTCTGGACTTTTCAAGATGAGTATGTAGGTTGTTCTGGTGCTGCTGTGTAGTGTAGTCGCTTCTCTTGTAGGTATGTAGTTTCGCTGTGGCGGTGAGGTGGGGGATCTGGACGACGTCTAGGTGGTGCTGTCTACGCTACTGGACGATCCCCTTGAGGGCCACATCCGCCAACTGCAACCTGCGTCCCCGGTGGCTATAGCAACTATCGTAATATAGTTCTATACTCTACAGGCACGCAGGTTGTTGACTCATTCGCTCCGTGTACACCGCCAGGCTTCCCCAGTAGCTTTGTAGTTGTTCCTGGCGCTGTTCCACGCTGGCGGGACGAAGGAGACATCTTCACTCTCGGTCAGTCAGCAATCATTCCGTTTAGTACTGCGTCATATAACCTCTCGGATATACTACAAGTACACCGGATCCGCAGCCCACTACCTGTGGTCTATATGGGTGCTGGCAAGGGTCGACCCAGTAGGTCACCCTACTTGATTGTTGACAGTGCCCACTCAGCGACGTGCACGCGATGAAGATAACAGGTGGAATGATTTCATGCGCGTGTGTGTGTGTGTAGTTCGAAGGTTTATAGACCGTCCGCCAACTAACACGTCGAGGTAACCTTGACGCGATGGGCACAATAGAGTCTGGTCTTTTCTAGATGTGTATGTAGGTTGATCTGGTGCTGCGGTGCTGCTTTGTGCTGTGTAGTCGTCTCTGTTGATCGTATGTAGGCAGATGTCGCTTTCGCTCTGTGGTTGTCGCTGTGGCGGTGAAGTGGGGGATCTGGAACGACGTCTAGGTAGTGCTGTCTACGCTACTGGACGATCCCTTTTAGGGCCACACCCTTCACAGTATGACACCTACGCCGCACACACCACCCGATGGCCCTCTTCCGTCTTCGGGTTTCAGTCTTCTGTCCTCGGCGTCAATCCGCTGTGGCGGTGTGCCCTCCGCTCCGGACTTCTGACTTCAAACTTCCAAATTCAGTGTGGCCATCAGATGATGTGTGCTGTAACGGGACGCAGGAGACATCTTCACTCTCGGTCAAGTGACACTCAAGTCTACTGAACTGTTAATTCTGCAGTTCAGTAGTACCGGTATTTGATCACAATACGCGAATAAAGTGCTCAATACCAGTAATGGTGTATAGGGCTGGCAAGGCGATACCTACACAAACATCCTGAGTGTCATCAGTGCCCACGCTGCGACGTGCACGTGGTGAAGATCTAGGTGGTGAATGATTTCATGCCCTATATTTGCTCGCTTAAATACCCGATTTCGACATGAGCTGGTGAACATGAAGTTACAAATAAAGACACGCCTACAAAGAAGAAATCGATTGATATAGGGACTCTGTAGCTTTAAGCAAAGAAGTAAAATTTCCACACTTTAAAATGGTTATAACTTTCAATTGTCTGAAACTTGCCAGTTATTAAAGGGACACATGGCAATCTTGAGTTTATATCAGGCATTACAATTAGTTCAGCGATTTATAAATCCTGCATCATTTTGACTTTAAAACTGCTTGCGTATAATTAAATAAAAAATTGAGAATTCTATTTCCTTCATTATTCTACACATTTTTTGAAATATATAATTGTTGAAATATTATCGAAAGTCAATAATATGTAAAACAAAATATTGCTTTGAACTATTCTAACAATTAATATTAATGATTGAACGAATGGAAGTAACGAGAAAAACTAACGGGACACCGTGAGTTTTTAAAACATCAAGATTGCCTTGTGTCCCTTTAACGTTCATCATTAAAAGGCTGGAGCTAGGATTAATCCCCACGGCGTCAGTATAATGTGACTGGGTGGGGTAGTATGTCACGTGTTTATGGCGTTGTATATCACTGACGTTGCTGGGCTCTTATGTACTCTTATGGGTTTATATTTTGTACCACAGACATATTAATACATTTGTTATTAGGTCTGTCCTTGTACCTACCCTAGAGCTACGACACGGTCTATAGGGAATAAAGGTAGAGTGTGCGGCACGACCCAATCTGCACTTTCAGGCGAGGTTTTTGAAGATATCACGCAATGCCTGCAAAAGCAATAATACCACACGTTCATGCATAAAACTCCTCACTAACACGATATCAGTCAATCTAGTCATGTTTGTAACGACTGTATAATATATTACTAGTATGTTCCGACAGTTCTTGAACCTCTCGAAATAACTCGCTCCTGTCTGAAATCTCGTCCGTAGTTGGAAACATAGTTTTATGCATAATGTTTTGAACTCATACATGTGTTAGTCGTTATAGAATCCGTTGGACCCGGCGTACGCCCCGACGAGTCCCCTCTTCTAAAATCCGAAAAGAACATAGGTTAAAACTATGCATGCAGCAAAGAACTATATTTCAGTATTTTATTGCCAAATTGTCTTATACAGCTTTATCATAACTAGCATACCTGATCGATTAGGCAAATAATGTTAAGCATTAATTGATTCCACCAAAAGACAAACACAGATAATAACACATCTAAAACAATTTGCGAATGCATGACAGTAACGACAAAACTTCACTTTAATTCGGGATGAGAATCTGCGAGAATCAAACGAGCACTGACGTGAAATTGCCTTGCATTATAGGAACACGCCTTGCATTATAGGAACACGCCTCGCATTATAGGAACACACCTTGCATTATAGGAACACGCCTTGTATTATGGGAACACCAAAGACAGACACACTGATTATGACAACAAAATTGTAAACGAAGATTCGCGGCATAAATCACGTTTTCCACTCAGCTGTCATAGAAATAGATAACAGAAAGCTAATACGCATAGCACATACTCCTTCAAAGCTGAAAACCCTCCGCATTATTACGTGTGATAGAAAGGTTATTTAGAATAAATTCATTTATAGGGAACATGATGATATGGCGGCATCTGATTAAAGCCCACGTTTTTTCCGTTGTGGAAGTGTCAAACTAATAGCTTGCTTGTTATCAAACTGTTCCGCTAAAGTATAGTTAATAGTCGTCGACGAATTGAATTGAATGTTGTTTAACGGCTCATCAACACAGTATATAGGTTATTTAGAGCCGCCCCAGAGAGAGGGGAAGGATACATAGGAATCCGGGAACCGTGACCTACTCTTATTATCGAATAGATTCCTATGGTTATTTAACGTGCTCGAAGGATAGACCGATACACGGGACCTCCCGGTTTACGTCCCCATCCGACGGACGAGGCTTAGACAAGTTTGTTCAAATGGTGACCACGGGTTCAAATTTGACCATTTGGTGGTGGTTGTGGTGGGGGTGTGTGTGGGGGTGGGGTGGGTGGGGAGGGTTGGGGGTGGAGGAGTTCTTATTTCACATTATCCCGCTTTAACTGGGGTTTAAAGATCTTTAAATATGTGAACAGTGGGGTTTGGTGCACCCTAGAACCTGGTTTATACCCCAACGACATATTTGCCACTGACCGTTGCACGGCGGTACCCCTGTCATCAACCCTGTTATGATTGTGGTGTCGCATAATTTGCTACTATGTGTCCTGGTAGTTGTTTGTTTTGAATGAGTCGATTTTGACGGCTGATTTATGTGAATGCTACGTTTTCTGTTCGACTGTTGTAACTACCTTCTTCAAATAGTGACCATGTCATTGCTGTTACATTTGGCCCTACCCCGTAGAGAATGATAACATGTGAATTATTGGTGAAGTTAAGGTGCAATACAACAGTGATACATATGACTACATACCTCTAATACATAGACTACTAACTATGAACAATATGATATTTAATACAGGCAATGTGCGTATATAGGACTAATGCAGTTTGGACAAAGGGAAGTAACTGGAAACTAAACAGTTAACCTTGTCGTGTCTTGACTTGTCTTCCAAGCTGTGGCCGTGATCGTCGACAGTCGCCTTGATGGATCAGAGGGTGGTACACAATTCTAAAATAATAAGTAGAGATTTAGTATATCATAATAAAGATCACTTATTGATTCTTTCCCTCCGTAGTCGCCCAAAATCCCACTACTCTGAAAACCAGTTGTCACAGGATGACCTTAGTGGTTGGGCTAACTCAGGAAAGAATCAATGACGGTGAATGCATTTACATAAGTTTAATGCAACTTTTAAAATATGTTTAATATATATACAATTATCTAAAAAAAAACAAGCGAATACACAAATGAACTATGAAAAGAGTGTTCTCCTGAACGTTTAAGACGTTCTTAGTATTGTTATAAATACTGAATGTCTAAGACACTAAAGTGTTGTTAAAGCTATAACAATGTTGATCTAGCGCGATAATTGTGATGCGCGAGAGCTCATGAAGATGATGATGCGCGAATTCAATGGATGATTGTCATCAAATGCCTTCTGTAAGGGTTGATGACGCGATGCAATGATAGTTAATCTCCACTGAGATTGTGAATGATATTCCTCCAGTGAGGACTGGTAACGGGCCCACCTTGTGTCCCGGGGGTTGTCGTTAGTAAAACCTGGCCATGCTGACGCAGGTACGGGGACCGTCTCCACCGCTCGTAAACGTTACTCGTAGAAGCTTAGCTCCACTCCTGGATATCCAAACCTAGATGGCTTACTCCAACCCTGGATGGCTTATATCCTGGATGGCTTAGGCTGTAATTATACATACGTTTTAGATGTCGGTTGACAAACATACCAATTTTGCATAATTATCATTACCCAAACAAATCATTATTCAATCAATATATGTAAGCTGTACTAATGATGAGTAGCAATGTATACATATTCTACAACGCCATGTATACGCTATGTACGTCGCTGTTAATCAATGCCCCTAATACATGTAATATAAACATGATCAAATTACTCATATATTACACTCACTGAGTTATGCATGCACGCAATGTTAACAATCGTGTATTACAATCACTGAGTTATACGCCAACGTTAACTAATGCACCTATTATCCACTGTTATCAAATTAATATTGTTTTACAATTAATGATCAATTACAATAATTACATCTAATAAAGTAACTTCAAAATCATATGCTAGTCTAAAGTTATGTTTGAGAAACATCAATGCTAACCGGATGTCGTAACCGCCAAACAAGATGGCGCCGCCCACTGAATACAAATGTACGATAAAAGTTTAATAAAACTACTAACCACATGTTGCCTATGAATTTTGCCGTCCAATCTCCGTTCCAACAAAGTACTATCGATGATCCCGGCGAGAGCTAGAAGACAATGGGTTTTATAGCAAACATTACGCCCAAATCATTATTTCCTCCGTTCAGTCCGTGACAAACGTGGCTAAATCTGCAGTATTGAATCTACACGAGAGGCCCCTTATACAATTTTGCCGTTTAAGGAAAATATACCTATACGTTTACATGCATTAGCACAAAACTAAACTTATGACACGGCCTCTCTGGCGGCCACTTAAAATGTGCACGCTTTTACGTGTTACATGAATAGATCATGAATATGGTGAAATTGTTTCAACTCGAACAATAGATTTGGGTGTAACCGATAACTTACGAGAGCTATATACGACCAGTACGCTCTACCCGTGACATTTTGTGACAAGGAACATATGGACAAAGGGAAGTAATCGAATATTAACGTGTACCGGCGACATATTTATTTAGGCTACCAACGATTTTCTGCCAATACATTGTTTTTCTACAATTACATTATTATAAATATCAATCCACATGTACATCTAATAGTTAAGTAACGTGTTACGAGTGACCATGCATGAACAATCAACAATTTGCTTTATACTGTTCGGATAATTAATATTACTGATTGAACAAGTGCATCATATGTGGAAAAACTAACAGAACACTGCGAGTTTTTAACAAATTAAGATTGCCATGTGTCCGTTTAATGAAAGTGTACCAACTGCCTTTTCAGATCCTTCTAGACTGAACCAATCCGGCTAGCCATTGGGTGCTAGACAAACCGCAACAGCTTTAAACTATAATTAGGAAATTATTTACAGTGGGGACCCTAAACTTAAGATGGAGAAGGAAGGAGGCTATCTCCCGCTTGAAGGTTACCAAGTCGGGGCCTTAACTTTTGTCCATGGCCGTAAGTTCCACAGTGGTACGGTGCGTGAGGAAAAAACGAAAGTTGTGTCAATACAGACTTATACTGTATGTTCGATATGTCAGCTTTGTCTTCGGGTTCGTCAAAACTTCCCCCCTATGTGTTTTCAAATAGTCCAAGGATGCTGCATTTTTTTGATGGAATAGCATGCATCATGTATGTCCCCACCCAAGTCATCCTGTAGCTTGGAACTGTCCTCTGTAGTCTTGATGGTTGCGTGTCAATACAGACTTATACTGTATGTTCGATATGTCAGCTGTGTCTTCGGGTTCGTGTGAAGGTTTTACATTCGTAGCATAATCCCGAAGAATGACGGGATTGGCCGAGTTTGCACGATTGGTCTCCCTACACTGGTACCTCTGTTACGTATTTTGCTAAATTTAGACCTAGGGGACCAGTTTACCGGAATTGCTCGAATCGCACGAGTTTCACGGTCAACTAGAAGGCTGGCCGCGCAAAGGTTTTGACGCACAACTGAACTTTCTTTGTAAAATTGGTAGAAGTACAGGCACAGGTAAATATAATGAGGTCCACACCCATGTTCGCGGAGTGTGCAGCTGCGTACTCATTGTCTGCACAAATAAGAATTAAAAACTAAAAAATGCAATAAAAACAAGGCATTCGCAACATCTCGTACACTGCTTCGCAGCATTACCCGAATGTAATACGCAGGTTTCCATATTGGTTATGTCATTGCGCCTTAGATTCCCGCCCAAAACAAATTTGCATTCAAAATCAAAGTGATCATTCAAATGTTGCAATGTTATTCCGATTGCTCCATCAATAGTTTATTTACATGAAAGCACTGATAAAACCTGTCATCTGCATTGTAAAAAAACAAACACTCAACGCAAATTATAACACGTGTGGCTAGCGGCCACATATTGTTTACATAGCAACGTGCACTATTTTCTTTACCGTAGCCTTCCGGCGATCAAAATGTAAAATATTTTGAACATACCGGTACACAACGAGG
>JAWPHD010011452.1:0-83780 GCA_037043455.1 Cyrtodaria siliqua
AGTTTCATCAAAATCTTTCAGGCAGTTTCAGAGAAGATATAATTTTTAACCTTTTCCAATATAACTCTATGTAAACTTTGAGTCGCCGTGGTGGCCATTTTGATTATTTGACGATAACGAAAAACACAAACTTGATAGAGGCTAACCCAAGTAACATGTATATGATATTTCAAAAGAATGGTATAAGTGGTTTCGGAGATGTCGTTTGAAATTTACTTAAATTTGACCTAGTTTTAGCCATGGCAGCCATCTTGGATGACTGGCGGCCGTAAAAAACACAAATCTGAGAGGGACTATCCCAAATATCAGTGTGCTTAAGTTTCATCAAAATCTTTCAGGCGGTTTCAGAGAAGATGTAATTTTTAATATTTTCCTATATAACTCTATGTAAATTTTGGGTCGCCTTGGCGGCCATTTTGATTATTCGACGATAACGAAAAACACAAACTTAATAGCGGCCATCCCAAGGAACATGTATATGATATTTGACAAGAATGGAATAAGTGGTTTCGGAGGAGATGTCGTTTGAAATTTACTTAATTTTGACCTAGTTTTAGTCATGGCGGCCATCTTGGATGATTGGCGGCCGCGAAAAACACAAATCTGAGAGGGACTATCCCAAATATCATTATGCTTAAGTTTCATCAAAATATTTCAGGCGGTTTCAGAGAAGATGTAATTTTTAACCTTTTCCTATATAACTCTATGTAAACTTAAGGTCGCCGTGGCGGCCATTTTTATTTTTTGACGATATCGAAAAACACAAACTTGATAGAGGCCAACCCAAGGAACATGTATATGATACTTCAGTAGAATGGAATAAGTGGTTTCGGAGATGTCGTTTGAAATTTCCTTAAAATTGACCTAGTTTTAGCCATGGCGGCCATCTTGAATGACTTGCGGCCGTGAAAAACACAAATCTGAGAGGGACTATTCCAAATATCATTGTGATTAAGTTTCATCGAAATCCTTCAAGCGGTTTTAGAGAAGATATCATTTTTAAACTTTTTCTATATAACTCTATGTAAATTTTGCGTCGCCGTGGTGGCCATTTTGATTATTTGACGATAACGTAAAACACAAATGTAATAGAGGCCAACCCAAGGAACATGTATATGATATGTCAGTAGAATGGAATCAGTGGTAACGGTGAAGATGTCGTTTGAAATTTACTTAAATTTTACCTAGTTTTAGCCATAACGGCCATCTTGGATGACTGGCGGCCGCGAAAAACACAAATCTGAGAGGGACTATCCCAAATATCATTGTGCTTAAGATTTATCAAATTATTTCAGGCGGTTTCAGAAAAGATGTAATGTTCAACCCTTTCCTATATAACTCTATGTAAATTTTTATTATTTGACGTTAAAGGAAAACACAGACTTGAAAGAGGCCAACCCAAGGAACATGTATATGATATTCCAGTAGAATGGAATAAGTGGTTTCGGAGGAAATGTCGTTTGACATTTCCTTAAATTTGACTTAGTTTTAGCCATGGCGGCCATCTTGGATGACTGGCGGCCGCGAAAAACACAAATCTGAGAGGGGCCCTCCCAAGTAACATTGTGATGAAGTTTGATCAAAATCCTTCGAGCGGTTTCAGAGGAGATGTCGATTTTATAAAATTGCTAACAGACGGACAGACAGACAGACGGACGATGGACGAAAAGTGATCGCAAAAGCCCTCCTGGCCTTTGGCCAGTAGAGCTAAAAACTTCTCCAGCAGGGCTACCGTTAACCTAAATTTTGAAATGATTTGCAAAATTTTATTAGTAGATCTACTTTTAAAATATAAAAGTAATTTAAGAACTCTTCTGCGACAAGGACTATCACAACCTGACTTCTATGGTGATGTGATTTACAAACTTCGTGAGATCACTGGTCATAATCACTTTCATACAGTCTTTATTAAACGTGTTAAAACGTTTATCAAAATAGTTTATGACCCTATCATTTTGCAACGCACTGCATGTTTAGTGGTGGACCCATTTACAGGTCTTCACTATGCTTTCCTCTTTGATTGTGCGATGACCGGACAGATTGTGGACCATGCGATCGATGAAGTCTATCTGAAACCTTATTAGACGGTCGCGTTTGATGTTTGTCTTTAATCTTATCTTGTCGTACTCTTAAAGGTGAAATATAGCGTGTATTTTGAGTATATATTCGGAAATATACGTATATAATATACAATATTTTCAAATCTTACACTTATTGGGTGTCCCGTTTTCTCACAGTAGCCAATTTTATCCCATAGCGCACACGCTTCGAGTTTCGCCCTTTTTGAAGACAGGTAAGTGACACGTGATCCTGTGACGTCATTGGTACCAAACGATTCGCGGTGTCGCATTGAGTTGTATAGTATTGTCTATGTAGGATTACGTTTTATGGTACTTGTTAGAAATGCCGTGTGTTGTTGCTGGGTGAAAAAGTTTGCATAAAGAAGGACAAGATAATAACCTAAGTTTCTTTCGTTTCCCTAATCGAGATAATGATATATTAAGATTTGAAGTGTGGGTAGACGTTACCGAAGAAAATCGCCCGACTCGTCGAGAAAGTGGGAACCTACGAAAGATGCGCGAGTTTGTAGCAAACATTTTGAGTTGACTTCGTGGGAAGTCCATCTTTTGGTTTCATTATCTTTGAATTTGGAGAACAAAAGGCCATGCAGATTAAAATCAACAGCGGTACCAACGATATTCGACTATACAAATGGGAAGTGCATAACACCGCCGTCTCCAAGCAAGTTGTATTCGCCTATTCGACCGGCGTTGAGGAGAAAATTCATACATGAAGTAAGATTGAAAATTATGTTCAATTATCTTAGCACCTCATCGGGTATACGTATGATAAATTGAAGAAAGGTGTATAGTCTTAGATCTTTATATACACCGTGAATGTTTAGCTGTTGAATTAGAAGCATGCGTCTTTACGTGAATCAATGAAGAGTTGACGGCGCTAATATTATGTCGCCGTCTTTTTTTTAAAAATTGCTAAGAACGTTCAGCATATAGATATGTAAATGAATCCGGTGAAATAAACACTGAGTCTTTGTATCCAAATTTTAATTTTAATAATTTTAAATTATACACCCTTTTCTGCCAATAGTGTTATAGATATATATTATCAACATATATAGGGCTATGGATTTGAAAAAAAAAAATAAAAAATGTTTCATGGATATTTATTACAAGGCAGAAAATTAATAATATTACTAGCTTTTATATTAATTCAGTAATTTTTTATGGCAAAGCAACAACAATAACGCCTCTTAGCTCGTGCAATAAGTAAAACAAGTATAATAGAATAATATACTTTATATTATGGTAATTTGATATATTTGGTCTGTTTTCGATCCGTATATCAGGAGTAAGTATACATGAGTAAGTCTACTTACTAACTGTCTATATCGTTCTCATAATACATTTGGCTATATTATTTAAATCATAGTATTTTTCTCTCTTTGTGCGCGACAAATATCATGTGATATATCCGTCTTGTGCAATACGCGTCTGCCCTCGGCGGTATTACACCGCTCAAGTTATTGCAATAAACAGGAAATATATCATAAAACTAGGTTTCCCTAAATGGTGCGTGCTTTTGTGATATACCGACGTATGTACCCAAATTAGGCTGCACTTCAATAGTGCACCGCAATATTTTATTAGTCTGTATTGATATTTGGGGGCACGTGGAGACTAGAGAGCGTGTCATATTGTAAACACCGCTCCTAGAGTGTTTGGTGTTGATGGCGACTTATGGCAAATATATAATACTATAGAAATTATGGCGCCGAAATTATATGCCGTTTCATTTATTATTGTTTTTATTCATTTTTTTTATCAATTATGGATAATATCTAATAAATATATTTGTTCCATGTCTACTTATCGGCAAAAAAAATCTGACGCTCGTATTACCATAGAGTTACATACATATATATCCATGTATTAATGTATAGGTATAGACCAGGTCCATTCATTCGGAATATACTACATTTCGCGGTTATTGTGTATGTACCAAGATATTGCAATGTTGCGGGTGACTTACTGTCAGATTTCGATGAAAACAATGTTTACGTTGTTTTTTTGTTTGTTGTTGCTGTAAGTGTATAAATACGCTATTTTGTTAGATTAGTGAATTGTGTAATGAACCACTGAACGTAACGAATGACATCACACGATAGTCTTTATAAGCTCTCCATTTGCACCTGCACCGCGTACGACTTCATCATCAGTTGATGAATCCGATGTATTTTCGTCCTCAGACACGTATTCTGGCTCCAAATCGTAAGGTTGCACATGGTGTAACCGTTTTATCACGGGCATTTCCTCTGACATCGCTTCATTCTCACATTTTCACACAAGGTATACTGTTTTGCGTTCAGTCCCAATGTAAACAAAAAATGGTTTGTTCCCAATGACGTCATTTCCGGTAATTCGCGCAAGAGTTTTTCCCCTTAGATTATTTTCGAATTTTTGGCAATGCCTGTTCGCCTTTTCGGTTTTTATCTTTTAAAACATATTTTCACTAAACATACATCAATAGCATAGTAAACATCGTATTTATAATGATATTTAATAATTAAAAACATATCAACAACGGATTTGTTGATTTAGGACAAATTTCATCTTTAACGGTTTATTCACTTGTTGCTCTGGCCAAGTCAATGAGTACTTACTTTGTGGCTTTCTAGGCTTTTTTATATTATATAATCCATGCTGCGGTGTTTGTTAGAGAATATACATGTCGGGGATATCTTTATTTACATCGTCCCGTTTATTGGGATGACAATAGGGTAAGATTGAGGCTTGGTGCACCCTAGAGCCTGATTTAACCTCCGAGCGGCCCCTTTTTGGCCACTGACCGTTCCAATGCGGTAGCCCTATTGTCACCCATTTTGTGTTTGTGAACTCTTATTTTGCCTTTTATTCATCTTTAAAGTTGTTCTTTGTTTTTGTGTGTGTGTTTGTGGTTGACTGTCGTTCTAGATTGCTACTTTTTCTGTTCGATTTTTATATCTTCTTTTAATGTTCAAAGTTATATAGGCCACCATGTGCTCAATGCTACTTAACGGAATAAACAAATTGGATATATCTTGATCATTTAATAACTTTTAAAATTAATGTATTTTTCTAACAAAATGAAGTGTAGAACAAACAAATGTACATGTTGTCTGAATAGTAGGGTGACCATGGCCAAAATCGATCATTATTTTAAGGGGTAGGTGGTAACAAAAAAAGAACAAAACATATTATATATCAAAATGTTCGTCTTGGTCTGAAGTTTATCAACAATCAGCATCAATTGGCCAAAATGAGGGTGAACCAAGTAAACCAATAAGGCATCAAGATGATCGCCATCTTTGTAAAGATTGGTATGGAGCTTATAGGAAGACAAAATACCATAGGTAAATACTTGTGAGTATATTCTTATATAGTTTTAGCAATTTAGTACTTATTTTAACCTTTTTAGAGAAAACTAATTGTCCTTATTTTCACAAAATAGGCCAAAATCTAGGTCAATACTGCAAATTATTTTAAAAAACAACATGTTACAGCCCTATAATATTCAAAATGTATTAATATACAATTGTTTTTGTTTTTAAATCAACTTTTTCTCTAACTTTAAAAGCCTTAATTAACTTATTAAATAAAAAGAGAGGATAAAATTGAACAAAATGTTTGCTGTATAATATATCTGGCTACTGCAATGTGTTATTTTCGTAAACGTTAAGTTTTACGATGTTTTGTGATGAAAGAGATCTCTTTCCGCTCTGGACAGACTTTTATTCCAATATTGCATCTGACTGTTTACATGACACGGAAAAAGTAGTATGTACTCAATTATAATCACCCCTCCTACTGAATACAGTACAGTGTACACTACACTCAAACTAACGGACAATGCATGTCCTAGGTCAACGTAAATATATTTTACTGAACGTTTAATAGTACACGAAGGACAGGAGGGGCTCACTAAGAGTTTGTTGATGTCTTACTAAAAAAAAGACAATGACACAGTAAGATTCTGTGAAATGCAAATCAAAAGATATCCTAAGTAATGAGGAAGAGATGTATTTAGGGCTAATAACTATACACTAATTAAAAAATACGCATCTGGAAAGAGTTATGACTTTTGAGAATGCACCTGTACCATTGAGTTAGTTTGGTGATGATGGGAAAATTGTTGCAAACCAAAAGGCCGATATCATGGAAAATATGAGGAAAAAAATCCACCAGTATCGGTGTTAAGGAGTATCGATGAACTGGAAAGCATCATTTTCGACGGAATGGCAATTATTCAAATTGTACAGAGTGTGTTTGGGTGCAGAAAATCTATTCTTAGAGACTGGCAAGCATTTAGATTTAACCATATTAATCCATATACATGATAGTGTTGATAAACATTAATGTGAGCGGATCTTGCCGATGGTTTACACACCCACAGAATGCGACACATGTTGCTCTTCCTTTGAAATTGGCAAGAAAATGGCATCAAATGTAATAATGAACAGTGCTGGTGAGGCTTAAGAATTATCTGTCTGATAAATGTATGTCTCTGAATACGTTGAGAATAAAACAGAGTACTTGAAAACAAGAGTTTAAAACCAAGGAAGTTAGTTACCCTCACCCACTTTTACCGAAACAGATGATAGGTTTTTACTTCATCTATCAAATGTGCATATCAGTTACTGATTTGGAGAACATATACTAAATATGCCAGACCCAACAGAATGTGGCAATACACATGCCCTCATGTTATGAACCAACTGTTACCGACCAGAATTACTGATTGAGTTGGTTTGCTGCTGTGATGGCCAATGTATTGATGTTAATTCGTCAAATGAACAGCTGTGTGCATAATTATGCATGTATTTGCATAATATTAATCAAGTATGTGCATGATTTAATACTTCTGATTAAGATAAGCTCTGAGATTTGAGAGTTAATGATGCTAGTTCGTCTAATGAACAGCCGAGAGATTGATTTATAATTTATTCTGATTATATCACAACGAGATGTTACATATACTGATGTAAAATGATAAAACATAAATGTTTTCAGAATATTATTTTCAATATGTAAGAATGTATACTGAAAAACCTGTGTAATAGTAAAATGGACCAAATATGCTCAAATGCAGTGTGTATAAATAGTTCATACATATGGAAGTGGATCGCGCCGTAGACACATGCCATGACTCATCCAGTCACATTAAACTGACATCGGACCGACCATTCATAGCATAACACTTCACTTATAGTCAAGCAGTGGAGCTACTAGTTAAATATTTGGTGTGACCCGGTCGGGGATCGAGCCCACGACCTCCAGCATATGAGCCAAAGCCACCCCCGCTGCACCGTGGTTGACAGGAATTTCAGACGTGTAAGGCTGTACTAATGGTTAATTGATGAACTAGATACCGTATACTAATAAATGACAGATTCAATCGTTGAATGAAGTGCGGGTCGCGATTTAAATCAAGCCAGATCGAGCCCTAATTCCTAAGGAGAATGGGCTCATCGACTCCGTTGCATTTATATTGGACCAATGCATATATTCCGCCATGTTGTCTCTCTAAGAAAGTAGGGTCTATTCAATCAATGCCAGGTTTATTTTTTGGGGGCTTAAGTTCAATCCTTGAGCATGGATTCAAACAGTTCTAGGTATTCCACGTAAAAGAAATGAGTGGCCGTTGTAGAATAAATGTGACAGAGCTTCATTTCAATTCAATTTGCTGATTTTATCACACGGTGGAATAAACTCTTTTTATGTTTCCTACATCATTGAAAGACATCGTACGTGACCTATCAGATACCGTTTTTTGAAACCCAATACGGAGATATAATAGACCCTACATATAGAAATCAATGAACGTGATGTTGGATGATTGTGAAATAAACCCGATCAGGTTATATACCCCAAACGTGGTTATCTCACAGAGTTCAAACTTCTCTGTACTCTGACGCCACGTCCCACACACACCCCACCCCACCACACACACCCTTCCTTTTATTTAAGTATTTAAAGGGAGCTTCAAAATTAACACTTGCGGACTAAATATCACAGTGGAAGTAAACTGTAGTGTTATTATCAATGCCATTCGTATGTTCTTTAAAACATCGATAGGGTTTGTTTGAAAATGCATGACGAGTTTCGTGTTTGGCATACAGAAAGTGTTCCCCTGTAAAAGTGACATGTTTCCCTTTCATATATGTGTAATCATTCGATTAACATTTCAGTAAACTGTTTCTGAGATGAGATAGTACTGGTTCAAGTCTGCATTATTTTTTTTTCTCCTCACCAGTGATCTATGTTTTTTTTAAAACTCTGTTTGCTATATTATATCGTACCCATTATAGCAAAAGAAAATATGCGTTTTCAAGCAGTTGGGTGCGTTATTTATAAACCCGATCTTTTGTTAAAATCGAACTAAAGGTGTATATTACCTCCAAATGAAACCAAATCACACCAAGTCACAAACTGCATATACGTGGTGTTTTATTTACATCGTTAAACAAACTTATCTGCTTATACACATAACACACTTAATGGCGCAGATGACAACCTTAATTTGGCATGATCTTGATGTAAGAGGAGTTTTGCTTTATTTGAATAGTATTTTACGTCATTTTAGCACATATTAGGCCATATATGACGGTCGGTTGAGGCAGATCACCCCATTTCAATGGTAGAACCAGTGCTGTATATATCAATAAGAATCGACACTGTTTCACATGACAAGTCGGGCTACAAGTGGAAATCGAACCTGCAGAAAATCCACGTGTCCGAGTAGGAGACCAGCACACTCTCTAACAACGCCGATACGGGTCGCATCGGTTGGAAGCGAATCAAATGCTTCAGTAACTAACAAGAACATGTTAACTAAATTTTCATTGAAACTGTAGATATTGAAAAAACGTTGTTACCTATAGCGTAGACAGTTATTATCTTTAGCGTTAACATGAAAAGTTGTTACCTGTAGCGTTAGCGTTATTACCTTTTGCGAAAGAGGTGAGTGTTACCTTTAGCGGAGGTTGTTACCTTTAGCGTTGGAATTGTTACCTTTAGCGGCGGTTGTTACATTTAGCGGAATTGTTACCTTTAGCGTTGTTACAAAAGGCACAAAATGTGAGAGTCTGTAAGAAGTTTGTCTTGGGAACACTGAACATAGAAAAAAAAGTAGTTAAGTATGCAATGAAAACTAAAGTTCACGGATGTTTCGTTAGACATGATAGGAAAGGAAACCTGTCATCTAAAAACAAAACACCAGATGACAAATTGACAAAAATTCGAGATCATATCGAATCTTTTGCAACTGTATCATCGCATTACACTGGAAAAGATACGAAGAGAATGTACCTCGATCCAAATGTGTCCATTAGGAAAATGTGTGAGCTATATGAAAACAATTGCAGAAGCAGAGAAAGTAATGTCAATGTTTATAGAAATGTGTTTGTAAGCGAGTACAATCTACCATTTTATGAACCCAAAAAGGACCAATGTACTCTGTTGGCGGTTTACAAAGGAAACCAAGAACATGGGGTAGCAGACAGAGACCGTGATGTACAATATGATCTACATCAAACCTTAAAAGAGACAGTCAGAAAAGAAAGGAAAAGTGACAAAGAAAAAGCTATAAATGAATCATATTATTTTTCAGCAAAATTTGATTTAGAATCAGTTCTTCCAACACCACACACCGAAATTGGAGATGTGTACTATAAGCGCTGCTTGTCATCATAAACCTTTCAATATACTCCCTTGGAGATAAAAAGGGAACATGCTTTTTTATGGGATGAAACAATTGGTAGCAGACGTTCTTGTGAAATAGGAACTCCATTTATCATTTCATTGCCAAATACGACAAAAGAGGCTGTTTTTCATATGGAGTACACAACGTTACAGTTGAATTACTGTATGCAGTACACAAAAATGAGAATATTGAAACTATCGGGCATAAATTCTCTGAGCGTGGTCACTCCGAGACGAAGTGCGATTATATGCATGCGGCAATAGCACATTCTAAAAGGAATACTAATTTGCATGTTCCATCACAGTGGGATACAATTATAGCAATGACCAGGCGAAATAATCCATATGTTGTTATACCTATCTAGTATGATGACATTTGCGACTTAAAATCCTACAAAAAGTTAATAACTACCAACATGAAAAGCACAGTTACGGAGGAGAAAATAAACTGACTAGATATCAAATGGATTGAAATAAGACGTTCACAGCCAGAAAGCATATTCTTTAACTATGGTTTTGACAGAAAAGCTTTCATGGAAAGAAATAAAACTGTGAAAGACTACAAGAATAGGATGACAGTGTGCATCAACATCGATGACATATCTATATGCTGAAAAGTTAACCATTTCTGTCCCAAAAAAACAAGACTTGTCCTCACTTTGCAGGTCAAAAGCAATGCCAGACTGTTTTCATTACTTATATGAACAGCTACCAACATCATTAAAGGTACAGGACAAATACCAAAGCCAGATGTGAAAGCAGAGAACGTAGACAGTGATGAGAATTAGTGTAGAAAGTACGAGGCAACAATATTGTGTAGTAAAAACATGCATTTTACAAAAACTGCATAATTACTGTGAATTCAGTCAGTTTTGTAACAGAAGTGGTGACAAGCAAGAACTTTACGCCCAAAGAATGTTTATAATCCTGAATATTTGTACATGTAACTTGCAGTTTAATATGTTTACACGTTTATCTAGACAGTGCTATACTTGAATAATAAATACAAACTTGATAAAGGGTGTATTGATCCATACTCAGTTTATGTCGTACTCTTGGTCTGCATGTGTTGATTAATTACCATATTTATCAAGTATGTTTTTTTATAATTCAAGGGTAGCAATGCCAAGATAAATGTTTAAACGTAATAACCCGGAAGTTTCATGTAATATTCAACATTATTTGAGGTTTACTTTTTATCTTTTTCAAATGCAACCTCAATAGGAATACACAAAAGGAGACATAATCCATAATTCAGTTATAAATATTATAGAAAAAGTTAATGAAAATGAACACCGAAACATAAAATGATGTCCGGGAAATTTTGATTTTTGTCAGGGAAATGTCAGGGAATTTCGGATCAAATGGTGTTTGGGTAATCCACGAACAGACATGGATTCAATGGTATCGTGTCGGTTGTCCCGTCCAGAAGCGCTGTGAAATAAAAACGTCCAGTAACACTTGAATAAAATTAAATGACACTGGGGTCATTGCAAATGTTTAACCCAAATAGTAAATATAGATATAAAAATCGAAAAGGAAAAGTAGCATTCAAGGACAACAGTCAACCACAAACACAGACAGAAACAAAAGAACAACTTTAAAGATGAATGAAAACATCACAAACACAAAAGGGTTGAAAAGGTTTAACCCGAGTTCTAGGGTGCACCAAACCTCACACTTACCCTACTGTCATCCCAATAAAACGGGACAGTGTAAATAAAGAAATCCCTACTATGAACTATTATCTAACCAACAAGGCAGCATTAATTGGCAGTATAAATAAAACACAAAGATGCTCGACTATATATGAATAAATAAAAAATAGCCTAGAAAGCCACAAAGAAGGTACTCAATGACTTGGCAGAAGCCAGAGCAATAAGAGAACAAACCATTGAGGGCACGCAAAACAAGATTGTAGACAAACATCAAACGTCACCGTCCTTTTGGGCTTTAGGTAGACGTCATCATAGGGTCCACAGCCTGTCCGTTCATCACACAATTAAAGAAGAAAGCATAATGGCGAACTGTAAATGAGTCCACCACCAAGCATGCAGTGCATTGCAAAATGATAGAGTCATAACCTCTTTTGGTAAATCGTTTAACACGTTTAATAAAATGAAAATGATCATGACCAAGGATCTTACGAAGTTTGTAAATCACGTCACCATAAAAGTCAGGTTGTGATAGTCCTTTTCGCAGAAGAGAGTTTCAATTATTTTTATATTTGGAAAGAAGATCACCGTTACGATAACAAATGTTTTACGCAGTTTATAATAACGGTATTCCTGAAGGAGTATTTTTTGAGTAATGCAAATATTACGAATATTAAAGTCCTCAACTCGAGCACAAGCCCCAGAAAAACGAACAAGCCGAGACACACAAGAAGTCGGCCGGGGAACATCCCCATCTAAATTGGGACAATTAACACTATCAAAATTAAAATCATCTCTCTTGCCACAAACTTTGCTAATTACTTTACCATTTCCAATGGAGAGATGCAAACCGAGAAAAGAAGCGTTAGTACCAAAAACATTAGCTTTGTTATATTGTTGTTCTTTATGGTATATGTTATTAACCATAGTAGAAATGAAAGCCCATTATGTGTTGCATTAAAGTAGAATATCGCTTTAATATAATAAGCCGGTGCTAGGTGCTAGGAGAGGTGTTGCATATAATAATTACCTCTCATGAACAAACTCAATAAAACCGAGTCTGCTACTTTTCTCTTTTGTTTGTGATTGTTGTAACTCGCTGAACCATTAATTTAATTCATTGTATACGTTCGTTCTTATAAATCGGATACACCGTGGGTTACCTCTAACTCCGCATTGTAGCATGGTCGGTGACATTTCCTTTGTTGAATGCAGAGCATTAAATCGTTTAATTCAGGTTAACTAAAGGGGCGTGGCTTTACCGTACTACAACTACCGGATATTGGAATTTAGAGTACGGTCACTATGACGTCACAGTGTTACTCAGTGCACCATGCTACAAAAAAGATAGAGTCTGTCTCAGCTCGTTGGTTATTTAAACACCTCGATGGGCTACGCCCATCTCGGTGTTTAAATAAACCAACTCGCTGAGACCAGACTCTATCTATTACTTATGGCGGTAATGCCGTTTTTATGGCAATTTTGAAAAAAAATACGTTTCCGATCTTAAATAATGACGCGACAGGTAAGACAAATTATTCGTCTGTTTATCAAATCTTAGTTCTCCGAGGAGGTACGATAGTGTGCATTCGGATCTACACACGTTACACTAACTATCCAAACTGTTCGTTATTCCAGGAAAGTTTTGTTTTCTCAATCATTCATGATATATATATATATATATATATGGTTAAACGTTTAAAAAGTCCATGTGCTCCAACTTTAAATTTTAAGTTGTTTAGTACCAAAAACGTGGGTAACAACGCAGCCTCATGATGCAGATTTTGGTAACGTAGCAGGCTATGGAGCAGGTATAATGTTTCATCAATTCAAGTTTGAGAATAATTCATCGAACATCTACGCCAGTCCCGGGGCGCCAGATCGCCCTCACCTTCAAATACATTACTCCTTTTTAACTGAAGCGATGATTTCTGTTTGTCTGCCCCGCCACGAAAGTGGTGAGGGCATATAATGTTACTCTTGTCCGTCCGTACGTCCCATTTTGCATTCATTTTTTTTTTGTTATATTCGTAGGTCAAAGACCAAACGTCTCAGAGCTTTCAAACTTCATACACACTTATATCAATATGACAGCCATATATGACAGCAATACACTCCTACCAGAATCAGGTTACTATGAATAACCGTGACCTACTTTTCACTTTAATTTACATTCAAATGTTTGGTATATCCATTTCTCAGACATCATATGCTGTTCAGCTTTCACATTTTACATATGTTTACAACTACAGGACAGCAGCATGTTACAATAAAAAATATGTCATTATGGATTACATTTACCTACTTTTGGCACATTACAGTTTTACATTCAAGTTTTTTATTATGTTCATTTCTCATATATCAACAGTCATATAGCTTTCAAACGTCACACTTACATCCATACACTTTATACATTTCGTTATGTGACTGACCGCCTTAACACGGGGCGTCCGTGTCCCATGGACACATTTTCTTGTTAGTTTACATTCAACTTTTACACTGAAGTGCTTGGTAAAGTCAATTTCTCGGCATCAAATGCCGTACAGCTTTCAAAATTTTACACATGTTTACAACTTCATCACAGCTGCATGTTCCAATAAAAATAGGTCATATGAATTACACTGACCTACTTTTGGCATATTACAGTGTTTAGAATTCGTAAAATCACATCTGGTGAAATATACTTGGGAAGTTCTCGTTCGCTTACCTTAAACCTATTTAAAACATCTTTTGTGTGAAACTGCAAAGTTGATTCTAGCGATTTCTTGTTTGCACTGGCCTTTCTACTGCCATCTAGCACATCTCCTATATTTGTTTGACCACCCATGAAATAGAGAAATTTGCGGTGGAACAAACGGTATCCAAAATCTCTTCGACTCGCTGGTATACCACATGGAGCTTGTGCTTGAAGCACCGTAACACCTGACATTTTCAAGAAATAACAGTACGGATAAATTGTACAGGTAAAATATTTCCCGTTAACGATTAACTCAAGAAAAACAATGAAGTCATTATTTAACACGTTCTTCTGCAATACAACGTACAAAAAAGACCATCATCCACATTTTCGATGTTCTCAGCTTCTGTTTGTGTACTTGTGTCGAGGTCTATATTTTATTTTGTTTGATCTCTATTGATATATCTTCCCATTCGGTGTCATTCCCGTCAACGGGGAATATTTTTTGCGTTTTTATCGGAGCGCCCGATGGGGTAAATATTTTGGGAGTCGATGGCTTCGCTACTTTTCTTTCTAAACATGCTAAATGTCCATTTCATTGATGGTTATAGCGAAAGTCCGGTCTTTTTTCGCGTTTTGTTCTTAAAAGAAAAAGAAACCATTAGTTAGAAAATTGTTGAAAAATATGTTGATATCATACTTTGACAAGTTGTATAATTAGACCTGGTAAAAGTTACTTCCAACTGAAAGCTGAACGTGCAAGTAATATATTCTTCGGACGATATAGGTATGTTGATATATACATTTATCACATAACTCATGGTGTGGGAGTGGAATAACACCATTCTATATTTGCCATATATAACTAGTTATATAAGTATGCAAATAAGCCTAGTATGCGCTGTCAAAAAAATCGATAATGGCTATAATCCAATTCCCGCGGTTTATGTCGGTTTCGCGTGTTAAAGAGAGACGCAAAATGCAATAAAAGCCGATAAATAGAATCTAACATGCATTCTTATTCATTATTGAATTTACTAAACTCGTTAACAAAATTTATATATTGCTCGTTAAGAGCTTCGCATTATATTATTTTGCCGACTCGTTTAATAAATTCAATAATGAATGAATACTCATGTAAGAGCCTCAGTCCAAACAGCGGTTCGTATTTGTACCACGTGGTTGTAAAATACTTAATGTTGTTTTCGCGTGTTAAAGAGAGAGGCGAAATGCATTAAAAGCCGATATGTGAGTTATGTGATAAATAGAATCTAACATTCGTTCTCATTCATTATTGAATTTATTAAACTCGTTAGCAAAACTGATAAACTGCCCGGCAAGAGCTCCGCATTATATACTTTTGCCGACTCGTTTAATAAATTCAATAATGCATGAGTACTCATGTAAGAGACTCTATGTACTGGTCATTGTTTCAGTACATAACCCTTAACAGCCTAACCATTGCAAAACATGGGATTTTTCGGCGGTCAGAAGTCAGTGAATGAAAGAATGAATGAATGGTGTTTTACGGCACGTCGATACATCAATAGGTCATACTGTGCGCAAAAACTGACGAAAGATGAAGAAATGAAGGATTAATTAAAAATTAATGTAAATATATAATGATAAAACTATTTACAAATAAGGGATGATATGGTAGGTCAGTAGTCAAAGAGAGCAAGCTGTTACACTACCGTGTATAAAAACCTTATTAACTTGATACTTAATATACTGTAATATTTAGATAGTATACCGAAGAATGTGGTACACATACTCTGAAATATAGACATACTTCTGACGTTTATTATGCCATTTTTGTTGATAGTATTATTTTGTATAACATCTGTTTATGAACGTGAATACCTACACGTTAAGTAACAACCAAAACAGCCAAAAAGCTGCTATTTCAAAAAGAGTATGAAAGGGGAACACCAATATATATTTTTGCAGTATAACAAATTACAACGCCATTTCGCGATTATAATAATTATGTAGATAGATGGAAATCGAAAATGTTCGACGAATTCCTTTCAAATACGACATGAACCGTTATGTTTGCGGTGTTACCATTTATATACATATGCTTCATAGCCTGCTGTGTTACCCTTTATATACATATGCTCCATAGCTTGCGGTGTTACCCTTTATATACATATGTTCCATAGCCTGCTGTGTTACCCTTTATATACATATGTTCCATAGCCTGCTGTGTTACCCTTTATATACATATGCTCCATAGCCTGCGGTGTTACCTTTTATATACATATGTTCCATAGCCTGCTGTGTTACCCTTTATATACATATTCTCCATAGCCTGCGGTGTTACCCTTTATATACATATGCTCCATAGTCTGCGGTGTTATCCTTTATATACATATGCTCCATAGCCTGCGGTGTTACCCTTTATATACATATGCTCCATAGCCTGCGGTGTTACCCTTTATATACATATGCTCCATAGCTTGCGGTGTTACCTTTTATATACATATGTTCCATAGCCTGCTGTGTTACCCTTTATATACATATGTTCCATAGCCTGCTGTGTTACCCTTTATATACATATGCTCCATAGCCTGCGGTGTTACCTTTTATATACATATGTTCCATAGCCTGCTGTGTTACCCTTTATATACATATTCTCCATAGCCTGCGGTGTTACCCTTTATATACATATGTTCCATAGTCTGCGGTGTTACCTTTATATACATATGCTCCATAGCATGCGGTGTTACCTTTATACACATATGCTCCATAGTCTGCGGTGTTACCTTTATATACATATGCTCCATAGCCTGCGGTGTTACCCTTTATATATATATGCTCCATAGCATGCGGTGTTACCTTTATATACATATGCTCCATAGCATGCGGTGTTACCTTTATATACATATGCTCCATAGCCTGCGGGGTTACCTTTATATACATATGCTCCATAGCATGCGGTGTAACCCTTTATATACATATGCTCCATAGCCTGCGGTGTTACCTTTATATACATATGCTCCATAGCATGCGGTGTTACCTTTATATACATATGCTCCATAGCCTGCGGTGTTACCCTTTATATACATATGCTCCATAGCATGCGGTGTTACCTTTATATACATATGCTCCATAGCCTGCGGTGTTACCTTTATATACATATGCTCCATAGCCTGCGATGTTACCCTTTATATATATATGCTCCATAGCATGCGGTGTTACCTTTATATACATATGCTCCATAGCCTGCGGTGTTACCTTTATATACATATGCTCCATAGCCTGCGGTGTTACCTTTATATAGATATGCTCCATAGCATGCGGTGTTACCTTTATATACATATGCTCCATAGCCTGCGGTGTTACCCTTTATATACATATGCTCCATAGCATGCGGTGTTACCTTTATATACATATGCTCCATAGCATGCGGTGTTACCTTTATATACATATGCTCCATAGCCTGCGGTGTTACCTTTATATACATATGCCCCATAGCATGCGGTGTTACACTTTATATACATACGCTCCATAGCATGCGGTGTTACCTTTATATACATATGCTTCATGGCCTGCGGTGTTACCCTTTATATACATACGCTCCATAGCATGCGGTGTTACCCTTTATATACATATGCTCCATAGCATGCGGTGTTACCCTTTATATACATATGCTCCATAGCCTGCGGTGTTACCCTTTATATACATATGCTTCATGGCCTGCGGTGTTACCCTTTATATACATATGCTCCATAGCCTGCGGTGTTACCCTTTATATACATATGCTCCATAGCCTGCGGTGTTACCTTTATATACATATGCTCCATAGCATGCGGTGTTACCTTTACATATGCTCCATAGCATGCGGTGTTACCTTTATATACATATGCTCCATAGCATGCGGTGTTACCTTTATATACATATGTTCCATAGTCTGCGGTGTTACCCTTTATATACATATGCTCCATAGTCTGCGGTGTTACGCTTTATATACATATGCTCCATAGCATGCGGTGTTACCCTTTATATACATATGCTCCATAGTCTGCGGTGTTACCCTTTATATACATATGCTCCATAGCATGCGGTGTTACCCTTTATATACATATGCTCCATAGCATGCGGTGTTACCCTTTATATACATATGCTCCATAGTCTGCGGTGTTAACCTTTATATACATATGCTCCATAGTCTGCGGTGTTACCCTTTATATACATATGCTCCATAGCATGCGGTGTTACCCTTTATATACATATGCTCCATAGCCTGCAGATTACCCTTTATATACATATGCTCCATATCATGCGGTGTTACCTTTATAAACATATGCTCCATAGCATGCGGTGTTACCTTTATATACATATGCTCCATAGCATGCGGTGGTACCTTTATATACATATGTTCCATAGTCTGCGGTGTTACCCTTTATATACATATGCTCCATAGTCTGCGGTGTTACCCTTTATATACATATGCTCCATAGCACGCGGTGTTATCCTTTATATAAATATGCTCCATAGTCTGCGGTGTTACCCTTTATATACATATGCTCCATAGCATGCGGTGTTACCCTTTATATACATATGCTCCATAGCCTGCGGTGTTACCCTTTATATACATATGCTTCATGGCCTGCGGTGTTACCCTTTATATACATATGCTCCATAGCCTGCGGTGTTACCCTTTATATACATATGCTCCATAGCCTGCGGTGTTACCTTTATATACATATGCTCCATAGCATGCGGTGTTACCTTTACATATGCTCCATAGCATGCGGTGTTACCTTTATATACATATGTTCCATAGCCTGCTGTGTTACCTTTATATACATATGCTTCATGGCCTGCGGTATTACCCTTTATATACATATGCTCCATAGCCTGCGGTGTTACCCTTTGTATACGTATGCTTCATGGCCTTCTGGGTTTCCAATATCTGCTTCGTTACCGCACGTTTTTACTATAAAACGTATAATGCCTTGACAACTTAATACCAAAGAAGTTGCATATGGATTTGTATGTAGCTTGTGCGTCTATGGGCAGCAAACATTTCATATTTCAAGTTATAAATCCGGAAACAACTTGATTCAAAGTCGGAGCACATGGAATTGTTTTACTTTTCGTCACATGTATCATGAATCATTATAAACCAAACATTTCATGGAATACCGAACACTTTGGATAGTTATTGTAACGTAGTTCCGAATGCACACGGTCGTTCCTCGGAGAACTTAGATTTAATACATAAACGAATAATTTGTCTTAACTGCTGTCATTTGTTAAGACCGGAAACATCCTTTTTTCCCACTTCTGCCATAAAACGTGTCGGACCGGACCGGTATTGTTTTGCTTCCGGGGTCGTAACCGAAAGTAGCGCTCGAAAAACATAATCCAAATATGGAGCAAGGCATAAAAAGGCTGGATAACATCGTTTTTGGCATTGAAATGAAGAAAAATATTATTTCTAATGAATACTGAAAGAATACGATCACTTTTCTAGTCAAGTATATCACTGCTCCAAATGGCATGTAGATGTGAACACAAACATGTGCTTTTCTGACAGAATTTTATTTTGGCAAATAACAAACAAACAAGATTATCAACCCCAGTCGGGATGTTTATCATTATATTGGCCAGGTATGTTTAATGACAAAAATGCATATCCTTGGTTTCACAGTATATTGTTTATCTGGTGACAGCTCTTATAAAATGAGCATTTTCCCTATTTGTTTAATGAGCCAAACAAATACCTGTCCGATCCCAAAAGCGTCGTTACCGCCTGAATGCGGTGTTAGGGGTAACCCACGGTGTGATAGTTTAAATTGTTATCTTGTTAGTCAGATTAAAGTCTTGTGGCTGAGTTATCTGCACTTTAACTGGCAAACTGCTTTAAAGTTTTCCCCTGAAACAACCCGAAATCTTATTTTCCCCGCAATCTTAACTGACCTGTATCAGAATATTTGTTACGGCTGGTAAACAGTGTGCGTTGAGGCGTTCTTCCGGCTAAAGGAAAACTAGTAAAGCCAAAAATCCAGACATGTTGATACTACATTTTACATCTGTAAACTTAGAAATGCAGACATGTTGATACTACATTTTACATTTGTAAATATACACTTGTAAAATGGAGACGTGTATACATGTAATTGCGAAACATGAAGATGTTAAAACAGACATGTGCATACTTCATTACAAACGTGTACCTTTACCAATGTACAATCCAGACATGTACACACGTAATAAAGAGGCATGCCAATGTAATCGGACAATTTAAACTCCAGACTTACGCTCCTGCAAGACTAGGATGAAAAGTCCAGCCTAGCTGGGCCCGGTTTTATGAAAAATATTGATCGTAAGTAAATTTCTTAAATGTTTTACTTTGATTTACAATTCACAAATTAATGCGATTTCATTTCATTTTCTTATACATTTGATATTTCTGTAAATAATGCACACATAAGTGTCTACATTGAATGTGAACAGTTTTAAAATTTGAGTCTTATCGTAAGATGTTTAATAAAATGGGACCCTACACATTTACAAGTCTAGAATTACATCAATCGGAACTGCCTCAACCATTTTTTTTCAAAGATAATCTTGGCAAGTAATAGACACCATATTGGATACTACTTGTCGGTCACGTGGGTTTAGTCACCTGGAATAAACACTGGGGGTAATACATCTTTATTTACCAGTAACCGGTGTGCATACAGGTTTAATTCCACTAAATCAGCCGAATGTGCTCGCCTGGTTTTCTTAAAAAACTATATTTTTGCAGTTTCCTGTTATTTTTTGGCTATAACTGTATTCTGGACATGTTGTTGATATTTGAGAATGGAGCTCGTCATGTTTTTGACCGTTTTCAATATAAATTTCAGATGTGAAAGTAAACAGGGTGCGAAATTTCAAGGGGTGAAATAGCTTTGACCTTTGAACCGGTGTTAGTATACAGCTGAAGAAATGTTTCTTATAATATATTCAACACCCTATTTCCTTGTTGATGTTTAATAGCACACATGTTTATTTGCATGATAAAGTAAGTTTCCCAGAATTTTGATCAGGTTTGAGCTTTTAACAGGTTCTAAATTTACTGTGGAAAGGGCATGGAGACTCATTTACGCTTTTATAACCTATACAATATACAGTCGCTAAATTTTTTTTTTTTTTTTATAAATAACTTATTTTTGTAACCAGAAATCGTTTTTCATACTATTTTCCTATATTATGAACAAAGCAAGTTGAAATATTTGCCTAAAAACATTTAACCAAAACATTTAACTTAGCTGGATTTCAGTCAGCTATAAATGTGTGTGGCGAAAGCTCTATGAACTTATTTTAATCATTCTCCATATCTTGCTGGGTAGAACCAGTACTAAGCAAATGCAGATAAAGAGTGCTCATGGACCAAAATATATGGTAATGGCGGGGATCGAACCCACGTACTTTCGATCCTGGTTCCAACGCTCTAACACTAGATATGTGATTTGCAAGAATTGTTAAAATAGACATAACGTCATGACCCCCATTATCGTGGTATTCCCATTATCGTGGTACGTCATTACACGCGATATTTATTATATATGACGATGAGTGACGTCACAGCCCGTTAGCAATTTTTACCAGAAGGGAATCCCCAACACTGTTGGAATATAAAAAGTAAATCAACTGCATCAATTTTCCTAAAGTATTAAAAAAAGTAAAAATCTGTTAAAGAACAACTGTTTTTTAAGTTTGGACAATGTTTCTACCTCATATATATCCCCTAACAAAGTTACTTCGTGTTTACATTCATCCGTCTGTTGTCCCAGAATGCAGACGCTGCTTCTACTGTGTCACATCAGTTCGGACTATTTCATTTTTTCTGAAGGAGTATTCATAAAAAGGCATTGCGTAGCACATACCGTACTTCCTATAATAAAGAGCATTTACTCTGCCAAGCCAAATTCTTGATGTGTGGGTTTCAAATTGAAAAAAGAGCGGTCATGGACTGGCTTTTGAACCTTGTGTTTTTGATTTAAAATAATTATAGAACCTATATTTAATCAAAAATCTTACTATATGTACAATTGTTGGAGTTTATACGTACAGTAGCAAAACCATGAGCTCAGGTCATGTGATCTGATGCAATACGCAAAAAGTCGGTAAGTAAATACGTCTCCGTAACAATTATCCAATTTAAGATTTAGCTGATATTATATGTGTAAATCATGTTTACATCAATTAAAC
Organism: Cyrtodaria siliqua; assembly: GCA_037043455.1. NCBI lineage: Eukaryota > Metazoa > Mollusca > Bivalvia > Adapedonta > Hiatellidae > Cyrtodaria > Cyrtodaria siliqua. Next base: position 22,302 of record JAWPHD010011452.1, read on the forward strand.
CTTGTCTGAATAAGGTTTTAATTAACTTCACAACATGGTTTACCCTGAAAATGTCTCATTTGGATCAATTTTCGAATTGCCACGATAATGGGGACCCTCTATCAATAATGGAATATTCCGACCATCGGAATAGTTCACGACATCCGGTAAAAAGTGATTCACGGGAGACAATTTTGTCAATGTAAACAAAGATGATATATTACTGAATTCAGAGGTCATTGAAATCAAGAACAATTAGGAATGGTTGTAGCGCAGTTCATGTTTCACCACGATATACCACGATAATGGGAGCCATGACGTTATACTTAAGTGTTTTAATTATTTAAGTCTTTATAATGTTATACCTTATCAAGACTCCCATTTTTAATAAATACTGCAATTAAGTTATTATAATACCTAATTTAGAAGTGATTTAATGAGAAATGTACAAATATAAGCCATAAACAATAGACCCACTGGCCTTGTTTCAAAGTGCTCTCACGTTCAACATTTTTTAAATATAAATCTACCTAAAACTGTGAACTGTGGTCCATATTTGACCCCATTGTCACTAATTTGTAACCAAGGTTTTCCTAAATAACTCAATGTAATTAAATATATAGTGTGACCATCGGATCACCATTTAAAAATAACTTGGTAGGGGACAATAATCTTACGATACATGCAACTTTTTAGACTTTTTATTTTCAGAGAAAAGGATGCATATAGTATTTCCTATAAAACACATTATAAAACTGTGACCCCCGGGACCGGACCATATTGGATCCGAGGGTCATGATTTTGATTTTTCAAAGAACAGTTTCTAAAGATTTTTCTATATAACTCTATGTACATATATGACCACTGGGCCAAATATGAACCCAGGGTCACCATTTTAACAAATTTGCTAGTGGATCATAAGCTTATGTTTCATACATAATATTATACCTTTAGGTCTTACGGTTTTAAAGAAGAGTTTTTAAAAGGTTTTCCTTCATAACTATACTGTCATTTGTGAAAGACAGTGTGCACTGAGTTTTTTTCAGAGTTAATTGTAAAAATTCAAAAAAAATAATATGTCATGTTTGGTACCAAATTTTGTTATCATTCCATTGCCAATATCAAGTTGTCATTTCTTTTTCAATAGGTTGTATCACTGTCGCGTGATAAAGAGGACAGGGGTGTAAAGTAAAAATGTCAAAGTGTACACTTGTGTGTGTGTCATTCTAAGGATTATAGTCCCTCTACCATTTGTGCCCCGAGAAGAATCCCTCGTTGACTCGACATTATGTGTGTGGTCTGTTTGTGTGAGTGAGTGCTATGTATCTATCTAGTCTATTTGAAGCAGATATAGTTAACCTCGGGGTTGGGCCATATTTGACCCCAGCGTCACCATTTTAAAAATACTTGGTATAGGATACTAACATTATTACACATGCAAAATATTTAACCTGTAGCTCTTGTAGTTTCAGAGAAAATATATTTTTTTAAATATCCCATACTTTTATTCAAAAGGGGGGAGGGGAGATAACTCTAATAACAGGAACCAGCTACCCTGTTCACACTGCTATCTGGATATTTTGTTTCTCTGCAAGGTACTCAATAATATGGTACTAGTGAGAATTTGTCCATTGCGATGCTAACAAAAAAGTGTACCAGGGGCGTAGCTAAAGCTTAAATGAAGTGCAAGCAACCGATATCAAATGGTCTCGGTCGGGAAGGTTGTGTTTGTTGTGCTGGAGTGGGGTGGGGTGCGGGTGTGGGTGTCGAGAGGGGGTATTCCCTTCCTATTTTCACATCGCATCGAAAGTTTCAAAACAAACAAAACGTAAAAAGCCGCAAAAAAAGAGAAAAAAAGGCTTTTAGGGTCAGAGAAAGCGCGGATTAGGAGAAATAAGATGTGATACCACAAACATAAATGGTTGACAATAGGGCTACCGCCTTGGAACGGTCAGTGGCAAAATGGCAGCTTGGGGGTTAAACCAAACCTCACTCTTACCCTATTGTCATCTCATTAAACCGGGTTGGTGAAAATACAGAAATCACCACTAGGCTTTATCCCCTAACAAACAGGTCAAATATGAATAGCACAAAGATTATCGTGTATACATGTATATCAATGTAAAAAATAATATAGAAATCAAAAAAGCAAATACTCAATTACTTTGCAGACGCCAGAACAAAAAAAAAATAATTGCTTGACAGTGTTTGTAGACTGAATATCAAAATCGCCGGCTATATCTATACTTTCCTGGTAAAGCGACGCATTCGAATAAAATATACTCTCTCGCACAGCTTCATCGAAATCACATGTCTTTTTTAAAGAAAGGGTTTTTGAGGATCTTACACGAGTACTCATTCATTATTGAATTTATTAAACGAGTTGGCAACGAGGCTCTGGCCGAAAATTATATCATTTTTGATAAAGAGTTTAATAAATTCAATAATGAATGAGAACGAATGTTAGATTCTATTTATCACATAACTCACATATCGACTTTTTATTGCATTTCTCCTGTCGCTTTAAAATGCGAAACCGACATAAACCGTGGGAATTGGATCATAGTGGCATACTTATATAACTAGTGGTATATCGAAAATATAGAATGGTGTTATTTCACTCCTATACCGTAAGTTATGTGATAAAACTAATTATTGTATACCTATCAATAATCATATACATAGTACCTTCATTTTCGTACAGTGGAATACAAAAACTTGTATCATCTCTAGAGGTTTTCTGAATCCGTATCAGTATGCTACTAAAAATAGATTCCGTATCACTATCCTACTTAAAATAGAACAGGGGAATTCCTAATAATGCTCGCATTTACACCAATTTGCACGGGAACGTCAAGACGACGTTACGTCAAACAAACAAAACAAGTATGTGACACCAATGTATTTAACTTGTAACCTGTAGCTACACCCCCAAATATATTAAGATACACCCATTTTCCTTTCTACGCTTTATCAAAAAAAAGGCCTCGAAACATTTAGAAACCTTCTTTATTGCATACGTATGCAACAGAAATGTAAATATTTCTAATTTTTAATTATATGTAGGAGGTATATAATAAAAGGATCATTACTAGAGTAGCGTGTTCTGGAAGCTTGTATCACCTCTCGTAGGTAAATGCCAGATCAAGGATCCAAAGAACATGAAATGATATTAAAGAATAAGTAGCTCTATATCTTTTTGATCTCTTAATCCACCGGGTATTTCAATCGGCTTGAAAACATGTTTATTTAAATGATGCAGCTTTCTTTCTTTCTTTTCTTTTCCTGCTTGAAATTCTGATGTGCAAGCAGGTGGATAATTAAATCTCTTCTAGCTAAGCCTTACACATGTATGGCTCGTGGCCTATGTGTAAGGCATTAGATACAAACACACACATTTGAATATTCATACAAGCTCCTGGACCCTATGATGACGTCTATTAAATCCTCATATTAGGACGTGGACGTTTGATGTCTTTCTTCAATCTCGTCTTGTCGTGCCCTTAATGTTTTATTCTCTTGTTGCTCTGGATTCAGCCTTTCACTCATTGAGTACCTGCTTTGTGTGTAAAAAGATAAAACGTCGAACAGGAAACAAACACCTCGCACCATTCCATTCTCTCTGGGGATGCTCTAAATAACCTATACTGTGTTGATGAAAGGTTAAACAACATCAATTCAACTTATTTTCAAAATAAAATATATGACTTACTTGCAAAATCAAAGGAACGCTACTTGCCATATTTAAGCTGTTCTGCAAATACATGTACTCGTACAAGGCCCCGATTTTGACTGTGTTATAATGTGGCATATCCTAACAAATGTGTACTTGAACCTTATTTCGTCAGATGACATTTTCGCAAAATAATTGATCATGACGATTTGTTGAACTCAAGAAGTTAAGATGAACTTGAGAACGTTACCCGAATCAAGAGAATGAGTCGTTACAATTTGGACGACATACTTAATGATAACTAGTCAAGACGACATACAGCAACTAAACTTATTTAAATGACGAAAATGTCGGCTTCAATCTTTTTGACATGTGAAGGTAAATCGTACTAAGTCGCATTCTTTCAAGTCGAAATGATTCAAGAAACACGCAGTAAGTCGAGAAAATGGGGCCGAGAAGACGCGAAACAATGCAACAACCCGCCAGTTTCGAAGTCTATAAAGAGGTAATTAACGCAACAACTGGTGACCCTTAAACGTTTCCATATAGAAGTCATGAAGTTAGAAGTTAAAACCCGTTAAGGCTTTAAAATAATTAAGTTAGAAATCATGAAGTCAGAATTTCCTCCAGATCTTCCATAGTATTTGAATAGTGTATTGTTCCTAATGTGTGTATTTGATAGACGCATACGAATTATTTTATATGAACGCATCACATTGGTAAAGTCTGTTACAACGGCTGTGTTTTAATATTTGGCAGTGACTTCGGCATAATGAAATAAATGAATAGTTTTGTCATTTGTTTAATTTTTAAAATTAGAGAAATTACCGCTTTTATTTAATTTGTTTCTCATTCATTGTTAATGCGAGTGTGAATTAAAATGAATCACAAACAAATTTACATATCTGACAGTATTTCCAATAACAAACATGCAGTTTAAAATTATCATTTATATCATCCATAGACTTAAAAGATGCTTATTTGTTTTCCTTCTGATTTACACATCCAGGACGTCAAAATTAGTTCAGCATACGTTCAGTATACATTTAAGGCACTGGCACTTGAGCCGCAAATATTATTGAAACGAACAATACGATACCTCCCTCCCCAACACACCCACCCACCCCACAGTGCGGATCTCAAATACAATAGGGATCACCTTTGTCCCATGGGCAGTCTAACTACGAAGTTTCATAATCCTAAAAGGTACTCGATGTAAAGTGCGGAAGCCGTTTCTCTATGACGCCGGGTCACCGCGATCTTGAACTTGACCTAGTGACCTCAAAAATAGATCATCTTTGTCACATGGGCAGTCCGTGTATGCAGTTTTATGATACTAGATAAAAAATCCTTTGACCTATGACCTAGTGACCTCAAAAACAATAGTATATTGATACTAGATTGAAAGTTACTCTTGTTATGTAGTTATACCGCGGAAACTGTTTTACTATGTGGGTCACCGAGATCTTGACGTTTGAACTAATACATGCCCCATGGGCAGTCTATGAATGAAGTTTCATGATCCTATGTTGATAGGAGTAGTAAATGCGACGGCCGACGCATTTACTACTGATAGGTACTCGAGTTACAGCGCATAAACCGTTTTTGTCTATGTCGGGTGACCGCGACCTTGACCAATGAATGACCTAGTGACCTCAAAAATAACAGCGATCAGTATTGTCCCATGTTTAGTTTGTGTATAAAGTTTCATGATCATTTGTGTAATACTTCACGAGTTATCATGTGGAATTATAATTGTTTTAACGGTCGGACGGACGGATAACACCATACCATAATAGGTCCAATTTGAAATGAAATTTACTAAAATAAACTGCATCACACCTTTGTCTCAATTGTTCAAGTGCGTCATAATCCGGGTGTTCTTTCAGGTATGTGTGCCAGACTGACCACGTGGATAGGTAAGCGATGTAAGCTTCCACCGACAGGGTTCTTTCAATGGTGATTTCGTCGTTCTCTATTCTGTTGAAATAAATACCAACAAGACACCTTTTTAATTCCTCAAATACTTACACATGTACAAGCATAATTACCTGCAAATCTTACAAACCGACAATCTTGCTGAAAACGAGTTTGTTCCGGTTATTCTTAAAGTGGCATACGGCAATCTTGAGGTATCTATCAAGCATTAAAATTAGCCTCTCGATATATTAATCCATTATCATTTTGACTTTAAACCTGAATGCACATTTGAAAAACGCAACACTTGGTATTTTTTTAAATTTCTAGAGATGTTAAAGAGTCCTCGTGAAAATGTGTTTTTAATGAAAAAAGAAGAGCAACTATTATACAACTGCTTATTGCCATATGTTCACCTTTGGTACAAAGAGACTTGTGTACAAACATAAAATTCTATCTTGATTTAAACAAATATCCAGCGGACTAAAAATAATCGAAAATCAAAAAGGTTGCGTTTTTTAAATGTACTTTACTATATCAGCTTGTCTTCGTTATTGGTTTGGATATACTATTGTTGAACTATAAGCAACAGACAGTAATACGCAAAAACAAATTGCTTTATACTATTTTTATAATTAATGGTAATGATAAAACAATTGCAATTGATGTAGAAAAACTAACACGAGTTTTACAAAAATAAAGAGTGCCGTGTGATCATACTATGAAAGAAAATACACGCTTAGACACAGTAAACTAAAACGTGATTTGAAGTTACCTTTCCCAGTTCTCATAAGGGTAATCGATGCCTTTATAGTAGTTGTCCAGATGACGTATTCCTTTATAAGGTCCCAAAAGTCCCAAACGATCATCACAAAATCACAAAACTAAAATAAAGTATAGGTATTCAAACAGAGGGTCATACTACACCAATTCATTTTCTATAGGCCTACCTGATAGCTCTAAGCTCTGTACTGAGTTCCCTAATATAGGAAGCTATATTTTTTTATTACTTGTTTTGAAAGACCTATCTTAGTGTTATCAAAAAAACATACATAAGCCATACGTTGAGTATGTTTTGTAAAAGTTGTTTGTGTCGGATGGTGTTGACCCACCTACTTGCATGTAGAAACATGAGGAAAATGTAAAATATACTTCTTTTTTTGATTATGCAACACATTATGAATACATTGCACAAATGTATGATTTAACCTTTATAAGTACTCTTCAAACGTTGAATTTTAATTTTTTAGCAAGATTTTTTGGTTTGTCTATCTTGTCAACCAATCAAAATTAAGAGAGTCTGTGTAATAGCTGCGACTTTACCCTGGAACTTTTTCCCTGCCCGCTGGTTGGTAATTGTTGTAGTCTGATCAGATGTTCTTGCCAAAGATAACGCAAACGCGTTCTATCGACATTAGTTACGATACATTCTGATATTGTGCAAACAATGTCGAATAAAAACGTTGCCATGTCCCAACATTATAGTATGTAATACATAATTATTAAAACAGACGTTTTTCTGGGCCGTGGTTTCGTTAACTTTATGTCTGCACGCAGTAAACTGCATCTTTTGCTTTTTCCTTCTATTATAATAATTATTTATATTTGGAATACTAATAGAAGGTAATAATAAAAATACGCAATTTCCTGTGTGTGTTGCATTCTTCTAGCAAACGATTAAAAAAAAGAGTATGATAATGGACCTTTGGAAACGGCCGAGCACGACACATACGAAATATGGCAGTCGTTTTGATCGAGACTGTTCATGAGCGGTAGTGAAATATGCTAGCTACCGCTCACCCCTTTAGCCCCGGGTTGAGCAGAACTCAATATACATAAAATCAATAGTACACAATTTTAACTATCCCGAAGATGGCATGCACTTGGCGGTGGACATGGAGTGTACTCCTTCCCCATGTCGTACGGCGTATGGTCCCAGTATCTAATGAAATGCAAAGGCCCCGAAGAGCGAAATAAACATACTGGAATTTAGTTGGGAGCAGCGGTTATGAAGCCTGCGTATGAAAAGCAGACAACATGTCCTATGAGTGGTTAAACAATACCCAGAGCCTTTTATCGGCCGGAGTAGTGGAACCACCGAATCAAAAAATAAGTAAGAAAACAAAAGAAATTGAAAATGTACCACCGATAACTAAATATAAGTATCGGGCTCAGCGATCTCCAAGACGACTGTAGACATGTGGATAAAACTAGATAACAAAGAATAGTCTGTCATTATAGGAGAACACCTCACGCTATATAATTTGATATTCGCGGCAAATATTTAAAGAAATACTTCAATAATTACCGTGCCAACCAAAATGTCAACAACTCCGAAAAGTAATGACATACTGCGTATGCTCTCAAACGATGACTTCGCTTGTCAATTTCCCTTTAGTGGATAAACTAGTCAATTTTGCAACATGTGGCATTTATTTCTTGCACACTCTTAAGTATCAAGCTTAAAGGCATCACATCTGATGCACCAGCATCAAAAACTCTCCAAAGACATGGTTCAGACATCTTTTTCTTCAAAGTTGTCCCATTTCCAAATAATTGTTCGCATACTGAGCAGCATCTCGAGACACCTCGTCAAGTTTGCTCTGTTTTTTGGATAGACTCTGCTGAAGACTTTTAGGGCCCGATGGTTGTTAGAATCTTGTCTCTTATAGTTTTATATTCTGGACGGCACAGACATCGTATCTGTTATAGTTTTATATTCTGGACGGCACAGACATCTTATCTGTTATGGTTTTATATTCTGGCCGACACAAACTACAAAACCATCAGGCCACATTTAAAAATATCCTAGTTTGCCCAAACCCAACCTTGTAAGTAGATAGGTAGGAAAATTCTTTTTATTTTCCTACCATGTATATCAGATGCTTATGTAAATCCTGTTAAAGGTTTAACTGTTTGTTTGGACATTACTTTCTGTACTTATTAAAGATGATTTTAGTATACTGGGTATGTATTGCAATGTTGAAAATAATAACTTTGTACATAAAACTTCTATCTAAAACAACCGGTAAACCAATTTAATAAAGCTGAAGAAGAAACCTTGTCTGTTGTCTTTTACAATGAATACTACTACTAATGATAATCATATTTTACAGATCGCGCTCGGACAATTTGTTTTATATTTATGGCCTGAGAGCTATGATTTTCTAGTACGGAAAGACAGTTGTGTATAAAGATACATGAACGGTACGTTAAATTTGGACATTACATAAGTTGCCATCTCTTGGATGTATACTATCTGTATATATAAAACTGGTGTTGGTTTGTCCGGTTTATTTTTATCGCGCATGCGCAGACAACTTTAGAGAAATTTTGCGGACGCCATTGTTTTTGCAGCACAGTTGAGGAACGTGATTTCGATTGAGCATTTTAAACGTATTGCATTAAAGTTCGTTGTGAAAAAGTTCGCTACGAAAGGTAGGTATGTTGTAAGTTTTAAGGTCTTGTATTGGATAAATGTATTTGTTTGTCTCAAGCGCTCTGAACTCCCTTTAGGCTGTGGTCAGTCGCGATGAACTTCAAAATTCAGAATGTTGTGTGCAGTTTTGGGAAATCTGCTTATTCGTTTTTCGTGAATGTTTGGTGTGGTTGGTGTGTGTATAAAGATTTGTTTTATAACAATGTGGTGAATTTCTTTCTACTTATGAAATTGTTGATGTTTTTTGTTTTTTTTGTGTAAGAGCGCATGTGTGAAGTCAGCGGCAGTCGACCTTGTCAGTTTTGGAAGCCATCTTGAATTTAGAAAGCTGCATTGTTTTTGTCGTGTTTCAGGAAGTATTCAAGGCGGTTTCAGTTGAGCTGCAGGGTAAGTAGATTCGATATTCTGTTATTGTGACGGTTGTAAATTTAGTAATGAGACGAGAACTTCGGCTACCTGTGAAGATTGTTTACGTTTTGTTATTTTTATGTAAGTGCGCATGCAGGGTTTGCCCTGTCAGTATCCAGAAGATTTCACTTGATTGCTATTGTATGTAGATGTGACATTAAGCTATGGTGGCGACTGTAAAATTTGTAATGAAAAGATAAATGCACTTGCGAAATAGCTGTTAAATATGTGCGATTACTAGTGCATAACATTTTTGACGGGAGAGTTGTAGTCAGTTAAATTGGTATTGACAGTGAGATTATCCGTTGGCGAATGGAATCACTGAGTAACATATATCCGAAATGAAGTAATGTGTTTTGCTCGTCCTGTGTAGATATAAAAGTACAGGTTCTATCCCAGGGATAATGGTTTCTGTGCAGAAAAGAAGGGCCGGTGCATTTCTAGTAGAGTTGGCGGTCCTCATTGGGGAAAGTGTTGACGAAGGTCATACATTGTCAGAGATAATACGATACACATGTAGTACATAAGGTACCATCCAAATGTTGAGAACACAATTCATGACTTTTTCGCAGGGAAATCTGAGGGCTCCAGCATATTGGATAGCCCGACGCCCGGGGCTAGTCAAAATTGAAGTCGGGCTAGTAACAAATTCCATGCAGGTAGCCCGTCGGGCTAGTCCAAAACAAAAAATCCCACTACCTAAATTACGCGATCTGACAGTGTATAACATGACACCCAGTCAGGCACCTGTAATAAAACATTCCACATGTTTGATAATCTGTTCATTGCACTCAACATCAAAACATGCCGTAAGTCCATCCTCCAAGAACCTTAATTGACAGTCGGCATTATCCAATCAATTGATGTGTTGTATTTTCAACCCGGGTCGATTAGCCAATTGATGTGTTGTATTTCAACCCGGGTCGATTAGCCAATGAAACAACTTTTTTAAAGTACTACTGGTCGATCACATGTTCGCCACGTGGTCAGCCAAAATGGCGGTACTGACTCAAACGAAACCAAATCCGATCACGCACAATCACGCTGATTTGTCGGCGGCCTGTGATGAATCAAGAGACCTTTTGATAATGGAAGCATGCTTTATATGAAACTGTGAGAGCGAAGTATATAAATACTTAGATAAAATTTAGAAATACCTGACTCAGGGGAAAGAACTCCCGCGAAGTGAAATTGATTATGATATACATATATATATGTAATATATTTGTGAGAAGAAATATTGATTTCTTTGTAAATAAATTCTAAACAGTTATATTCATATACAGTTAACAGTTGATATTTATTTTGCCGATTAAAATGCCTTCCTGGAAGAACTGGACTTGAAAACTTTATGAAAACATTTATCACTGTATACAATTTGTGGGTGGGGTAATGCTAAAAAAACAACAAAAAAAAACTCTGTCCTAAAGTGTTCCATCTTACCATTGCTCACCCAATGACTAATGCCAACACAACTTAAACATACATCAATTGGTTATGAGTAGATAAGAATTAATGATATATGTTTTTAATTTTCTCGGTATTTAATGAATTATAATGAGTATCTGAATCCGTTAAATCAGAATCAGCTTTAACATAATTATATAATTAAACGAGACTTACCAAGTTATATGAAGTTCAATTATAATTCTGGTGCAACTGGACTACAGGGTGAGATAAACACGTGACCAGTCACGTGACCACAGCCTCAGACTTCAGAGCACTAACTAATGCAGGATTTGAGACACCAATAACGGGTGGGAATAGGGTGGGCACCTAACCGTGTAGTCCAGTTGCACCAGAATTATAATTGAACTTCACCTTACTTGGTAAGCCTCATTTAATTATATAATTCTAGTGCAACTGGACTACTTTTAGGGTTATATGAGATTTTAGAGCCCAATCCTGCATTAATAAAATCATAGATCAACCACACTTATCAGTCAATCTATTTCAAGACACAATTTCATAGCTTATATGATAAAATTGATTGAAAATAACTAAAAGTAAGGTTTAAGCTGTATAAAAGTAATACATGTGTAGTATACACTATCCACATGTGAAGTACATCATTATTGATAAACAAAAACAGTATATGACTTCATAGTAGAAACTATTATGAAAAGTAAATTACAAATTCAGTGACCAGACGATATAATTCCAATAACACTATTACTAAAAGATGAATCATTAGAAATATTCTTCTTATAATATTTTCTAAATGTACTTTCTCCCCTCCAACCTGCAGTCCTAAGAACTGTATCAATTGGCTCATTATTGGTTGCTGCAGCACTACATGATGCAGAACGTGTACTATGCGGACTAAACACTGTCATGTCAATACCTGCCGCAATCAGCATATGTTTAATCCAGTGACACAGGGTAGCCTTACCAACCCATGCATGTGACTTTTGTGTTCCTATAAACAACCTAGAATCCTTTCGAATATCTGATGTTCTCGCTAAGTAATGTAAATATGTCTTCACAGGACATAAAATGTCGTCTAACACATACTATGAGCTAAATGCTTACTGGGTTTAGTTTGTTTAAACAAATCACCAATTCTAATTTTTAATTCCATATTTGAACACTCAATATTTCTGATATGGAAAAAATGAAGAGATTGCGATCTCTGACCAGTTACTAATGCCAAAAGTGTAACTAATGTTCGAGATAATTGTATAAACGATAACTCACCAAGAGGTGACAAAGTTTTTAGATAAACTAATACCTGTTCTACATCCCAAGTACAATTGTATTTGGGTAAAGATGGTCTTATTTCAAATATCCCATTCATAAATCTCTTTATTAACACATTATTCCCAATCTGGGAATCAGAAGAGTTGAATAATGAAAGAAAAATAGATATAGCATATTTTGCAGTATTAACTGAACTATAACCTATCCCGCTCTCATGTAACTGTGTTAAGAATTGCAAAACATTAATTACAGATGGGTGAAACTTATCAATATCTTTCCACTGCAAAATGTACACCATCTCTTGAAATAAGTCCCATATTATTTCTACGTACTTTCTCTCCATGACGACATATTTCTTCTGAATAGATTGAAACACTATGTCTTCAATAGACCACTCTGTGTTACTGTTTTGTTTCCGAGACAATCTGTCCGCTATCGTATCCAACCGTCCTGGTATATGAAAACAACTTAACCAAATATTTCTTTCCACACACCAATGCCAAATTTCCTTTGCCAAATCATTTTCTACCTCCCATTTTAGAAATATACTTAATGGCAGTTGTATTATCCAAATAGATACGAACATGTTCATCTGTAACATTGTAACACAACTATTTTAAAGCCAGAAATGCTGCTTTTAGTTCTAAAAAGTTAATATGATTTAATTTGTCAACTTGTGTCCACTGTCCATGCAACTTCACATTATGGATTATATCATGACAACCCCACCCAGTACTGGAGCTGTCCGATTCAATGCGTCTATCAGGTTTTGCCAAAGTAATATTTTGAAAGCATTCCCAATGTTTTCAACCCACCACTGAATACATGTTCTTGCTCCGGCTGACAATGTAAAATACGCATCAAAATCTTCCTTGTGCAATCGTAAAGCAGAATCTCGTTCAATTTCTAATGATTTGTAATATAAAGATGCATAGTGCACACCAGGTTCACTTGCGACACATTTGCCAATGAATTGAGCGAATTTTCTAATAGTGATCATAGCGACACCTAAAATATCTAATGCCAGTACTTTAACATCCCTAGACTTTTCTGGTGTCAAACGGATGGTCATAGTCAGTGAGCAAATGAGAAAACCTGCAAAAGCTATAGTCTGAGTATGCACAATGATCGAGTTGTCACTATGAACAGTGAAACCCAAATCATCAGCCAATAACACAGTATCATTAATATTTTGAACACAGTCGTCCCTGGTGTCAGACTGCAGAAAACTATCATCAATATAAGCTACATTAGTATGACCCAATTTTCTCAACGATGCATACATAGGCTTTTTACAATTTTGTGAAATACGCGGAGCAGATGACAAACCGTTAGGTAGACAAGTATCTTCAGAAATGACACCCTTCCATTTAAATCTTAGATATTTTCTATACTCTGTAGCTAGTATGCTTGTTTCAGATCAATACTACCAAAATAAGCATTTGGTTCAATGAGCGTTAATACAGTCTTTAATGTTTCCATTTTAAAACGATGTTTTTCCACTGATTCATTAAGTTCACTGAGATTCAAAATAAGTCTGTGACTACCGTCTCGTTTTGGTACAATAAAGATATTCGACAGAAATTGTTCATCATCCTGTTTTGCAACACATAAAACTCCACTCTGTAATAAATTTTCTATTTCATCAAGTTGCGAGGATCAGATTGAAATTTCAACAATATCTAAAATCCATTTATCAGTAGTAATTTGTGTCCAATTGTCAAAATGTGTCGATATACTACCAGCTCTAAAATGCTCTGGCTTATTTTCCAAAGTATTAAGTATACTCACACTTTCTGCTTCCTCTGATTGAACCCTCTTTCCCTGGAAGGTTTGTATTTTCTCGGCTGTTTCGCCTTCAGTTTGGCTAAAAAAGAACCCTTCGAGGATGCCTCTTTTGTGCTGGATGCCTTATGTCTAGCATACGAATGATTGGCTGACCAATGATCTTGAGAGTATGATCTCTGGCCTGAATGAGCATGTGTATTCCTACGTTCTCCACTCATCTCTACTCCAATGCGTTTTCTCTCGTTTATGGACTTCAGCTGCTTGTCCAGATCGTCACCGAATAGCTGTGATGTTAATGGTATGTGTGGGGCACACAAACGTTTGTACTTTTTTTCCACTGCAGTCTTAAGGAACTTTCTCCTCACGTTTGACAAATCTCTATGCGTACATGCTAACAACTGCAAAGATTCAGTTGCCAACTCGAAAAATTCCTCTCCCCCTTCCTGTTCGATCTTTAACAATGTGTCCATCAATCGAACAAGAGATGTCATGCCCTTTGTAAGCGGATGTTGAGTTTTTTTTGGAGCACACCATCATTTTTCTTAAAGTGGGCACCAACTGACTCCTCAAAATATAATTCTTCATTCAATTTCGGAACTGCCAAAAATGCACAGTATGATGGGGCTTTAAATTGATCCGCCATTTCTAACATAGCTTTCAATGCAAAGTTATTACTAATACCTCGATTGACCGATTTGGCTAACTTGTCATTCACATCTGGCCCCTGGTCCTCCTTTAAAATAAATAAATTCTCCAACTTTGATAGTCTGGAATCTGGGCTAGCAGAGGATTTATCTTCATCACGAACAACTATTTTTTCCATCTTTGATTTCTTTTCCGGGGGGTGTTCACTCTCGCTATCCCCCATATTGGATTCATCGTAATCTGAGTCCTCAGATTCTGACACCGGATCGTAGTACGGTTGTCGCCAATCAACTTTCTGTTTGGGCAAACCGAAATTACTAGCATTATTTGCCTCTGATTGATTGTTTATTATCGCCTGTATAGTATTTACACTCTCCGCGAGTGATGCTAAAGCAACTCGTTAGATCATGGCGTGGATTTTTATATTTACACTGTCCTGTTTTAATGGGATGACAGTAGGGTAAGTGTGAGGTTTGGTGGACCCTAGAACCGGTTTAAACTCCCAGTGGCCTTTGTTGCCACTGACTGTTCCAAGGCGGTAGCCCTATTGTCAACCCTTTTGTGTTTGTGATATCGTTTGCATTTTTCCTTCTCGTTTGTCTGTTTGCATGTTTGTTTTTGTGTTTTGTGGTTGACTGTCGTCCTTGAATGCTGCTTTCCCTGTCCGATATTTTTATCGTTCTTTGTTGCTGCTGAACCATTTGTTTAGTCGCAGCGATCTCTATCTCCGCTGTCGATCTAAAAACATCAACATTTCCGGTTGATTCATTATTGTCGGCCGCCATTGTGTGTGTCACGTGACTTCCGCCTTGGTGGGGGCTATTGATGCATGGCGATGCCGATGACGTCATCATGTCGTTCGACACAAAGAAAAGTTGTTGTCCCGAGCTTGTATCAATATAAACGTAATATGCATCGTTTCCGTTGTTACACCTTTCTGATGGGCACCTACTGTGCTCACATCACGTATATTTTGACCGGCAATCGGGTTTTCATTCCCTATTGGAATAGAATTGACGACTTTATCGGCCATCTTTCCCTTTGTTTTAAGTCCGATCAGAAGCACGCCCGCACAAAATTCGTAAAATATGTCCTCAAAAGTGTCCTCAACGTGTTATAAACATTATCACTAGCACATTATACTCAGTCCTAGTTAATAAAACACCTTTTTATATAAAAAATACTTCTAGTAAACAACTTTAAAACTAGTTAAACAAATCTCTGAAAAGTTCGACCGTGGTTCACATGAAAGTAAAACTTTGGTTCTGAGGCTGTGGTCACGTCACTGGTCACGTGTTCATCTCATATAAAACCAATAAGTAGTCCAGTTGCACTAGAATGAGATGTCGTCAGTTGGGTATAAGTAATAGATAAGAGTCAGGTCTCAGTGAGCTGGTTTATTTAAATAAATTTAAAACTTGATAAAACTAGATACGTAAAAGTATTTCCAAACAAGATAAATGATAACTGACAAAGACAAAAACAAACAGACATATTATTTTTAAGGCAAGTAAAAAAAACAGGGCATGTGACAAAAAAACACAGGGCTAATGGGGAAAAAACAGGGCTAGTGGATTTTCAGGACCCACTAGCCCTGGGCTAGTCCCCTAAAAAATATTCGTGGAGCCCTGCATGATAAACTGCAAAGGTCGGAAGTCCATTATGCAGTTTGAATTCCTCTGCTGCATCTTGCAGCAATATTGCACTTGTGAACACTTGTCTTTACATAAACATTACCTGTGTTATGCTAAGTATTTGGATATGCACAGGTACGTATTTTGTCTTGTGCACTGCGATAGCAGCAAGTGGACAGGAAACTAGAATTTTCTTTTATCCACTTCGTGTGTGTCAGAGTGGAATTATAACCCAAAGCTCAGAGTTTTGTGACGCTGTTAATGCCTTTAACAGGGACGATAGTGATCTATATTCCTCTCTCCTTTCAGTAGTCCTCCTTGCACGTGTTGGTCAAGCCTGTTGAATTTGTTGGCAAGAGCGGTTGCCTTCAGCGTAGTACGTGGTGAAATTGTTGCCACCTAAGTTGGGTATGTTGCAAGTAATTCAATTTTGCTGCTTATTTATATATATATATTTCTTGTGTTCATGTTGTTTTGTCTCTTTATGTGCCTTGTAAGTAATGCCAGCAATAAGACTAAGTCGGCTTGATGTTTCTATGGTCACTCACTCAACATGCAGGAAAGCAATGCGTTTTTCAATAACATTTCGGAAAGTAGTCATTGCAGTGAATTCTGTAAACTTTGGTATATGCAGGTGACAATGACATGGAATAGATAGTTGCAGTTATACGCTGGCACAGGTAGGGTGTTGGCACACGTATGTTTGAAGTATTTAAAGGAAGTTTGCATACTGTTCCCTGAACTGCAATAGCAGCAAGTGAACCGGGAAATAATGATATCCCTTGTCCTTTGTTTCAACGTGGAAATACACGACAAAGCTTACAAGTCCTTTATACTGTCAGTGCCCATAACGGGTCAATATTACTATGTATTGCTCTTTCCTTTCAGCAGTCCGGCTTCCACGTGGTGGTCAAGGCTGGTCGAAATTGACAAGAAGTGGTTGTTTTCAGCGTCTAGTGTGTGTGTGCAGTGGAATTTCTGCCATCTCACTTCGGTATGTTTCAAGTCGTTTGGTTTTGATGCTTATATATATATACGTTTTGTATTGTGTTGCCGTTGTTTTGTCTATTTATGTGGCCCATAAGTAATAACAGCAATAGGACGAATTTGGCTTGCTATTGACATGTTTGCTCAATTTACATACTGGAAAGCAATGAGTTGTCTGCAATGCTATACATATGGACCACTTTCTCATCCGGTAGTTCGTCTGGTAAACTTCAGGCTGGCTAAAACTTTTGCTTTTCTACATGGCCTTTTATCAAACTTTCAATACATACTCATCATGACAACAATGACATGACCTTACTAAAATATACATGTCACGGACACACTGAAGGGCATCAAACGGGTTGAATACTGACTTTTTCTTCTTCACGAGCACATACCGTTCGCTATAACTCTGTCAATTCTTGAGCCAACTTCCAAGACATACTCATCATGACAACATAACCATGACCATACTAAAATGTAGAGGTCTAGCTCACACTGAAGGTGATGATATGGGTTACATATTACTTAATGTTTGACGGAAACTTAACGTTGGCTACATATTTCCAATTTCCTCATTTTTGTTCATGAGATGTACAATATATACTCATCATGACTACATGACCACACTAAAAGAAGCTCGCACGGACAAATGACTTCTCATACAACATTTATAGATATTTCTGCACCATACTTTCAATATCTTCATATGCCAACATCGACATGGCCATACTGAACTGTAACTGTTTATCTGCAGTTTTGAATGAAAGTATTAGGTTTTAATAATAATATCAGGAAAAATGCGCTATTGTTTACATAAATTCCATCATTCCATCATCTCTAAATCAGAAATACACCCCCTGAATCGTAATTGCCCCTGATTTTGTCATTAATTTACGGTTGAATTTCTTTTGTACTTGAAACCATGACCTTATTAAAAATTCTTATCGTAATCATTTTTGTTTTGCCTAAGTAGCATGGCAGACACTTAGGGATCACTTAGTCCATCGTCGTCGCCATCGTCCGTCACACTTTACCCTGCAACCTAACCTTGGCCATAATAACTTGAAAAGTGTTTGGCCTATGTTCATAAAACTACACACACATCTTCATCTTACCTCGAGACATGTGTTAAACATGACCTTTAACTGACTTTTATGTTGGCAGATGTATGCCCCGTTTTATAGTTACCTAGAATGTACAGGCTGAAATAAGCACACGGCAAGCGGCTCAAGCCTTCTAGTTTTATATCAGTTTGATTTCATAAGTTACCTTTTACAGTCCGACTCAAGGGCAATTACGAGTGTTGCGAAATGTTTGAAAATGCATTATTCCTCTGACATCTGACAAAATGTAAAAATAAGGATGATCAATGACCATTATTGAATTAAAACTGCAGTGGGGTTATTTCCAATCTTAACAGGGATGATATAGACTTTGTGTCAAGCACTATTGTTAAATGTTACCATCACTTTTGCATTAAACCACCCCATGCACACAGCCGTTAATCAAAACAGGTGATTTAAAATGTATGCTCTTTTAAAATAGTGTACAAACTTGCTAACTCTTGCGTTTACATGTTCTAGTAAATTGTGAAACAGATCCATATTAGATTTTCAGACGTTTCATGCAGTACATCACACGTTTTTGTTTGTTTTCGTTGTCCGTTTTCAACAATATAAAACAATAAAATCCATAATCCAAGCCTTCCTTCTCTTTGCCAGATGCATTTTACAAGGCGGCACTGCCAACAGGTTTCTTTACATTTTTTTTTTCATTATTTCATTTATATAAAAATACTGACTAGTAAAGTAACTGATTAAAATAATTATCACCCTGTGTGGTTGCTGGGGTAGAATACAACCACTGCAAATTGTGCTTAAGCCGTAGGAGACCCCTCCAAACCCCCATGTCATGTTCATTTTAGCATTTTTTATCATGCAAGTTCAAGGTCTTCGTCATGACAACGCATATGGAAACGCTGTTTCATTGTTAATGAAATGTGTACTATAGAAATCGCATCTCAGGTTATACATGTACTGTTCTAGGCCCATTTCCCATATTTTATTTTGATGTATAAAATTATAGAGAATGAACCTTGCATATGTTCATACCTGTTCGGGCTATATAACCGTGTATGTGTTGGTGCGCAGTAAAACTCAGTTCAAATTCAAAAAAAATAAAATTATTAGAATAATATTAAATATAATATGCAACATTCCCACTCGATTTGATCCATTAGCGTAAAGTCAATCATAAGAACCATCGTATAAATTGCATTTGGCGCAAGAAAATATCCCGGAAATAATTGTATTTATGAGTTGCCAACATCCAAAAATAGAAAGTTTAACATTTCTCACTAAACTTACTGAAGAACTATGGACACAAATGACCTAAATGGAGAAATAGATACACTCGTTACCTGTGTAATTTCGACATGGCCAAATTTTGAGTTTCTATGCAAAATACCGTGGCTTAAGTATGCCATTCATTTTTTCACGTAGCTGATTTCCACTCCAAGCAGTTTTTACTCACACGGAATGAAATAATAAAGTCTGGGTTTGACGTGAGCTGCATTGTACTAACCCAGTAAACTCGATCAAGAAAAAGTGTAATAAAGTAATCCGATGAAGGCTTCATTGATGAATTTTAGATCATAATGTTAAATCGGAACAACAGTTGCTCTTTGTGGCTTGTCGAATTGTTCTGCCTTTAGTTAGTGAAATACCAATCAATCGATTGTAACCGATGCAAGTCTACAACCGATCATCGGTTGAAATTAAAAATGCACTTAATTAATGTTCAAAATAGGTCTCTTTGAAAGGAATTTCAGGATTGTTATTCGGGTCATTTGGTAAAAGATTAAGGTCACTGTTACTATAAATAGGATGTGGGTTGCCATTCTATAACAGTAGTTTCCCTTGACGGATTTACCAAAAACTTCACCTCATCGGAATTAGCATAGGATTGTTACTTAGGTTATCCAAAGGTCAAGGACACTATTACTAAAAATACAAATTGATTTTTTTTTATCTCGACTACTCTTCTGAAACTACAGGGTGGACTATCATGAAACTTAACAGGAATGTTGCCCATGATGTCTAGTTGATCCTAGCAAAAATTCACGTTGAACATGGCGGCTGCCAAAGCTAAACATAGATTATTAAAAAACAAGTTTGTAGCGACTACTTTATGAAACTATCAGTGATATTGATATGTGACTTTTTCTAAAATGATCAGCATGACATGGTTCTTGGAAAAAAAAGTTTTGATTTGATGTTAAACATTGCTAATGGCCATCTTTGTTTATATATAGTTATATAGTAAAGAATTGTAGCAACTACTCTGAAACTACTTGACGGATTGTCATGGAACTTCACAGGAATTTTGCTCTTGATGTCTAATAGCAGAATTTCACGTCGGCCCGATATTCAAGATGGACGCCACGGCTTAAAATAGATTTTTAAATGCAAGTTTGTAGCGACTACTTCTTGAACCTATAAGTGATATTGATATGGGTGTTTTGTCTCGCCTTTTCGAGAGAAAACAGAGACATAGTTGTTGCTTGTCCGGCGGCGGCGAATGCGTCAACATTCAAGTTTTGCGTCTAGGTCATTTTTGCACAAACTATATACACTAGACCTTTCAAAATGTGCTTATAGTTGTATCTTGGGTGGTACATCGCAACGTGACAAAGCAAATGTGGAAGTAACCTTGACCTTCCAAGCAAAGGGCAGATAACCTAATAATTGTTAGGTTCAACTTTTGCGTTAGGTCACTTTTTCACAAATTGTATGCACTAGACCTTTAAAACTTCGCTTACAGTTGTATCTTGAGTGGTACATCACAACATGACAAATTAAATGTGGAAGTGACCTTGACCCTCCAAGCAAAGTAATTTCACCTTCAACTTTTGCGTTGAGGTCAATTTCGCGCAAACTGTATGCACTGCACCATTCAAACTTTGTTTATAGTTGAATCTATGGTGGTACATCGCAGCGTGACAAAGCAAATGTGGATGTGACCTTGACTCTCCAAGCAAGGGGCAGATAACCTTATAATTTTTACCTTCAACTTTGGCGTTTAGGTCACTTTTTCACAAACTGTATGCACTAAGACCTTTCAAACTTTGCTTATAGTTGTATCTTCAGTGGTACATTGCAACGTGACAAAGCAAATGTGGATGTGACGTTGATCCTCAAAGGAACGGGCAGATAACTTAATAATGTTTACCTTCAACATTTGCGTTTAGGTGACTTTCTCACAAACTGTATACATTAGACCTTTCAAACCGTGTTTATAGTTGTTTCTTGGATAGTACATCATAAGGTGTCAAAAAGCAAATGCTAGTGTGAACTTCACCATCCAAGCAAAGGGCAGATAACTTTAATTGTTACATTACATCACTTCCTCATGAACTATAAGTATGCACTAGATGTTTTAAATCTAATTGATAGCTTAATCTTTGGAATATAAAATATCCTATTTTGACATAGTTGTGTCTTGGGTAGTGCATCTTTTTGGACGCATGGATTTCAACTATGACCTTGACCTACTTCTTGAAGCTGATGATTTTTTTTAATAGAATGGCTTTTTGTTTTTAAACAAATGCACATAATGTCATCTTAGCAAACTGCAAACTCCATTGTTTTTAGTTACTAAAATGTTAACAAACTTTCATTAATGCATCATTTACCTTTTTTTATTTTTAAGTCCTGTCCCCGTTAGTCGGGACATGTGTATCCGCGGATTTCTTGTTTCTAAAATGATCAGCATGACATGATGTTAATCCTTGTCAAAAAATTATTTTGATTCGACATTAAACTTGGCTGCCAGTGGCCATCTTTGTTTACATAGGGTTATATAATAAAAACTTTACATCGACTACTCCTTCGAAACAACTTGACGGATTATCATGAAACTTCACAGGAATGCTGATCTAGCTATCAAAACCTATCAGTAGAGCTATAAGGTTATTGACCTGTTGTTGCTGAATAAATTTACTTTCCTTTAAGGAATTTTAATAAAACTTCACCACAAAGTGCATCTCATGGGAAGCTCGGGATTGTTATTTAGGTAGTTTGATTTTAAGTCAAGGTCATTGTTGCTACTGGAAATTGTTTTCCACTCAATAACTTTAGTTTCCCTTGACGGATTTAAATAACAAACAAAATCACCTCAAGGGAATTAAACATGAAATTATTATTCAGGTAATTTTTCCAAAAGTTACGGTCACTGTTACTACAAATAAAATTTGGTTTCTGCTGAATAAATTCACATTCCCTTAAGGAATCTTAACGAAACTTCACTTAAATGAATCTGGGATTGTTATTTAGGTAATTTGATTTTAGAGCAAGGTCACTGCCAGAGTACATGTGAAATTGATTACTACTAAGTAAATTGATTTGCCCTTGCAGGATTTCAAGGAAACTTCACCACAAAGTGTGGCTTGTGGAAAGGAAGCTCAGTATTGTTATTCAGGGCGTTTTTTCAAAAGGTCAAGCCTCAAGGTAATTTTTACTAAAAATAAAAAATAGTTTCCTCTTAATAAATGTGTAGCATGGTCACTGAAAATTCCCTTTGTAATAGCACAGGTGTAAATCATTAATTGAAAGTAACACCTGTCAGAATAAATGGTGTACTACAACTACCAGTTATTGGAAGTCAGAGTTTGGCAGGGAGCTGAAATGGACATCACACCAAACAAATAGAGTATGGTTTAAATGAGTTTTACACAACTTCATAAAAATACGCAGCCCATTGAAAGGGAGATCGGATTGTTATTCAGGTCGGTTGGCCAAAGTTCAAGGTTGCTGTTATTATAAATAAAAAAATGTTTTTTTCGCAATAATTTAACTTTCCCTTGATGGCTGTCTTATGAAATTTGGTAGGGTTGAGAAGTATCCATTGTGCAGTTTTAAGATAGGTGGTTACACCTATTGAGGACATGTTATTTGCTGAATTTGCTCGTTTTCACTGGGTTTCATTTTAATGAAATGTTGGAATTAATTCATAAGCATGACCTGCAGCTTCATCTGGTCTAATCAAAGGCCAAGCTTTAAGAGTTAAGATCATTGCCCAGAATGGACGGTTATAATTATGTAAATATACATTTCTAGGCTAGCGCTAGGTTCTACAGTTCTAGGCTAGCGCTCGGATTTTAAACCCTTTAGCCAAATCTAGCAAATTTAGCCCGATTAGAATGTCTTTAGCCAGACTTTTGCCGAGATATTTCTGAACTTTAATGTAAGGCGTTAAAACCTCGCGTTTGACTACACATCAATTGTAAGTTAAAAAGAGTATGCTTTCTAACCTATAGGGTATCAATATTTCCATATCATATGCATGCTGCATTCTGCTTTAGTGCTAATAATTAAAAGTTGAGTTGTATAATATTCAAAACTTTTTAAAAATTATATTCAGTGTAATGTAATGTAATTTTTCAAAATGTTAAGACTGACATTTCAAAAGGACAGAATGAATGCATGCATATAGTAAGGAAATATAAAAAGACAGACTCTCTTGTCACCATTTATTAGACCATTTATTATTTTTATTAAATGCATTTCAATATGCTAACATTCTTAGAACTAAAATAAATAATAATATATAACACAGGCAAAAATATAAGGCTAAGCTGAGGCACATAAAACAAGTTCATCTAACAGGGGGTCAAATGAAGCTAGAAAAATCGCGTTGCATTGTGAGACAAATTTCAGAAATGCTACATACATGTACACCACGACTGTAATGCATTAAATAAGTAATAAAAGCCACTTCATTCTAAAAGTGTGTCAATATTTTGAGTAATCCTATATATATAATACAAAAGGTGTTTCATGTTCATGTTGATTCCCAATTTACAGACAGCCGATCAAACACGTTCACACTTGCCATTGTTCCAGTTCAAGTTACGGTACTATGTGTTCAACTAATTAGTGGGCACTCAACACTTACGCTCAAAAAGACCTATGGCCTTTAAACAGAGCATCTCTGGCTTATTAATTTTTAAACAAACATTGTCAAACGTTATGTTTTGGTCGGCCTTTTTGGCCGCTAGAGGGCGCCACGTTATTTGGTTTTTTACCCGACTCGATAACGCAATTAAATATATGGATAGTATTGAGCGCGGGGACACAAACTAGTTGAATGACATCGAGAGGCGGAAAAGTTGGCGGCGTCTATCGCACATATGACAATATGAAGGCGGTTTTCACTAAACATGGCGATAATTAGTCATCGGTCCAAATTGATTGTCGTGAATTAGCTTATAACACCCAGCGGGATATTCGCTTATAAACAGTTAAAGAGTTTGTGTATTTGAATATGGGATTTTCCGAGATTTTTTAGACAAGTCGGTCGGAAATTTGGATTCGCCGATGTCTGGCGAATTTGCAATGTATTTCTTACGATTTTCATTCGCCAGTTTGGGTTACTTTTCGCCTATGGCGATTTGGCGAATAGTTAATGCGAGCCCAGCAGTTTAAGTTGTGGTTTTTTTGAAGTAAAATATGTTATTTAAATTTAACTTGTCTGATTATTTTTTTGTACGATCTGTGCTGTTGGGAACATCTCTGTAGGGTAAGGAAGCATACTTTTCTTTCGAGAAAAGAGATCCAGGTTCGAGTCCTGGCGGGGATCCTGGCACACTTACTGATATGTACAAACTTTGTTCTGGGATAACCACAACTTTAAAATGCATACATGATAAACTTGTCCATTGCACAATTATACTAGTGTTAAAATATTTGAAATCAGACAAAAAACAAAAGAAAAATATTAAACAATAATTCTTTGAATACAATTATTATATAACATAATTGTCAATCATTGATGTTATTCACAGGAATTTCATTAGGCCCTCCATGCAGATCAATTACTTGCAAGACATATACATGTAGTACTTACTTCCCATGGTATAACATATGTGTTATATCTTTTCTTGTTCTATATGAGCTGACCTTGACAGGGTCCTCCTTTTACCTAGGGCAATGTACCTGTGGAGTTGTGTGAGTGTAGATGTTACGGTTTTGAAGTTATTATGCGGAATTCATATTTCCATATAAGGTCAGTGACCTTGACCTTTGATCCCAAAGCAATAGGGTTTCTGCTTTCAACAAGGGTGATAAACCCTCATTTCATAAGTGTAGGTGTTACGGTTTTGAAGTTAACATGTGGAATTCATATTTCCATATAAGGTGATGGTGACTTTGACTTTTGACCTACTGATCCCAAACACATTAAGGTTTCTCCACTCACCATGGGAAATGTATGTATGAAGTTTAAAACTGTAGATGTTTCCATTTTAAATTTATACAACCCCATACGATAATAGTTTTAAACGGACGTATGAAAAAAGACAATGGCAACCAATATATACATTTTATATAAACTACCCTCAACGTTATTTTACGCCTTAAAAGTAGTTCAACTGGTGGAAATACTTACCTACTAGAACGTATTCCCAGTAAGAACTTTCAATTCGCTTTTCTTAGACATATCTTTGAATCGAGGGTATAAATTAAATATGTATGCAAATAGTTGTAATATAATTTATAAATAATTTTATAAATTATATTACATCTATTTGCATACATATTTAATTTCCCAGTAAGAACTTTCAATTCGCTTTCCTTAGACATATCTGTGAATCGAGGGTATAAATTAAATATGTATGTAAATAATTGTAATATAATTTATAAATAATTTTATAAATGATATTACAACAATTTGCATACATATTTGATTTATACCCTCGATTCACAGATATGTCTAAGGTAAACGAATTGAAAGTTCTTATAATTTCATGAATTATATTACAACTATTTGCATACATATTTAATGTATACCCTCGATTCACAGATATGTCTAAGGAAAACGAATTGAAAGTACGTTCTAGTAGGCAAGTATTCCCACCAGTCGAACTATTTTTAATACGTATAAACCATTGCCTCGCTCACAGATTACTATCTATGCTTATTTGTAATAAAACGTTCAATGGTCTTCTTGCCATGGCTCTCCAAATCGCTCAATCGTTGATGTAACAAAGTGTTCACGTCATACCGCTGACCATGAACTTCAGTATGTTTAACGACCCAGTTCGGCAGTTTAGTACTACGATTTGGCTCGTAAACGTGAGTGATCCAGTCGTCAGCCCACCAGTTTTCCAGTTCTGGTGGATAGTAATCATGATTAAAGATGTCCAAATGTGTTCGGTGGACCATATCGTGAGTCATAATATTTGTGTTTCCAAAATAGCAGGTAGGGCCCACTACTCCAATGTTTGGAGGATCGTACATTAGAAGTGTGTTTATTCCCAGCGAAGTCCAGTTCTTCGTCTCAAACACCGAATCGTCAAGAAAACGAACCATGTAGTGGACGCCATCGTTATACGCATGTCTAGCAATTTCATTGGCAGCCTTTACTAAAGTCCCTCCTTCAACAATCACTGGCTTGACTAAAGGTGAGAGTGATTTTAATTCATTAAGATGCTTTTCCAAATAATCACCAGCATCAATACCCAGGTATATTGTATACATGTAGTTAGGTTCAATTGTCAATAAAATGGATGGAATACATATAGAAACTAGGCTTAGTGACGAGAATGGAATGTTAAGTCCTCGAGTAGTAGTCGGAATTAAAATACCAATATGTGATTTTGTTCCATTACCCATATCTAAATATGTTTCATTTGACACCGCGTGTGTAACATCATCAATTGTTATTGCCTGTGCAGTAGACGGAACCTGAACTCCACTATGCGTGTTACTTGACACCGCGTGTGTAACATCATCAATTGTTATTGCCTGTGCAGTAGACGGAACCTGAACTCCACTGTGCGTTTTATTTGACACCGCGTGTGTAACATCATCAATTGTTATCGCCTGTGCAGTAGACGGAACCGGAACTCCGTTACTTATAAACGCGTGTTTTACATCAATATATGGTCTATTGTCATAATAATATTTTAACGCTAACACAGCACAGCATAAAAACGTCAGCACAATCGCGTATTTCGTATTACCGCGTAATGCCATATTTCACAGTTGTTTTGATTTGCTTTTAAAGAAATTCGCTGTACATGAGCACGTATGATTTACACATTATTTTAAGACGGATGTTTTTATTACACTGCCACACAAGTTATTGACAATCAGTTTGGATCCTCAGGTGATATTAAGGTGCTCCATTACAAACATCTCTGAAGAACACATGACTGACTGCAGTAACACAAGAACTCTCTTCCTTTGGTCTTTGCTTTTTACACCATTTCCTGAATAAATAAAACAACAGTATGGCTATGGTCGTTGATATATAAACAAGGTGTTACCAATTAACAAGTGTTTTAATCACCTAACGATACTCTAGCTATATAATTATAAGGTTAGTGGGCGTGTACCTAGACCAAATGGCGGGGGGGGGGGCGGTGGGGGGGGGGGGGTTACACTTGGTTTACTAAATTCAATCTGCTGAAACATGGTTGTAAACCCGTATATAAGATTGTTTAAATTGCTATCGACAAAGCCACAACAAAATGCACGTCCGTTCACTGAACAAATATTATAACCTAATATGCGAGTTTCAAACCCAAGACTTTTGGATTGACAATCACTATGCTTTACCACTAATCCTGTCAGTTGATCAATACATAGATCCGTGCAAATCGATAAACCCCGCCCACCATTGCCCAAGCTCAATTTTTGCCACAAACATTACCATGTTTTCTATTGTATTTTTTTTGTTTGTGGGACAGCATGTGCTTTATGTAACGGGGTTAATATCTCATGTGATTTTAATTGGTCAACTGGCATGGTCAGATATATGTTTGATTGACAGAGCGGATCTATGCATTGGGATTGGCCGTAACTAATGTTGTTAAAACATTTGGACCAACCCGTTTGCATAATATGTGGCAATAAAATATGTATAAATCAAATCGAACAACAGCGTTATTTTTATTGTTATAAAATATTAGCATTGTAGACTGGATCCTTTGTTCAACATTAAAATAGTACACTCTAAACTATACCGTGTATATTTTGTTGAAAAAACACATTGAGAAATAACGCAATTCCATTATCAAACAACTATGTTAATAGTTAAAAAAGTAGATTGAAAAGAAATTATCAGTTCATTCTGTGGCCTAATGGTAAGGTATGCTGACTGTCAGTCCAGAGGTCTCGAGTTCGGATCCTATGTTTCAATGATTAGGACAGTTATGTTGTTGTATATCGATGTTGCTTCTACGAACGACGAATTACAAATGATGTCCTGCTATAACGTTCTCGCCTTATACACGAGTTTACGGCCATGTTTCTCAAGTTTGAATTTGATAGTAAATTAGGCAAAAGCACATCCCATTGCTTTAGGTAGACGCCCACTACCCTTATACGCCGCTATATTATCTTTAAACTGCGTAGACTGACGAGGAAATGTTATTATATAACGGGGTGAAGGCGAAACTATTCTAGCCATGTTTAAATAAAGAACAAGATAAATAGCTTCGCACTGACCAATCGAATATTCATTAAAAACTTTGACTTCAATGTGATACATAAAAGAAGATTAGATAATAAATATATAGTGTTTATATAGTGTTAACACAGTATATCCGAAATATCTTAAAGTGGTTAAAAGGTCAAAACAATACTATTAATACAAGCAATGTGTATGGTTCAACAAATGTTCCAAATTTAAGAAGATGCATTAAAACATCTGCAGATATTACGTAAATAAACTGTATTGTACTTTTTACAAAACCATAGAAGACAAATCATGCCTAATGATGAAAATGATTTTTTTTTGTTGTAGACTTGATGCATGATGAGCAAATGGATTGTTAATAGAGAATTAGCTGACATGAGCGAATCAGACAGAATCCTGTCGTATTTATCCGTGCACAGAGGTCCAGACAGAATCCAGTCATATATTTCACAGTTGTGGTCTCGATTTGGGGGAAAAGGAACTGGATAATTTATATATAGAGAACTGACATGACATACCCAGACATATTCATGTCATATCCTTGCACAGAGAATTATACATAATTATGTCATATCCTTACGCAGAGAACCATGCAAAATTCGGCCATATCGCTGAACAGAGAACCAGAAAGAACCCTGTCATATGGTTGCACAGAGAACCAAAAAGAACTTTCATATCGTTGCACAGAGAAACAGACAGAATCCTGTCATTTCCTTGCACAGAGAACCAGATATAATCCTGTCATATCGTTATACAGAAACGCGAACATAATCCTGCCATATTATTGCATAGAGAACAAGACAGAATCATATGAATATCACTGCATTGAAAACCGCAAAGAATGCTGTCCGAAAACTAAACAATTGTTATACAAAGGTCATACGTACCATTGAACTAAGAATATATAGTGTTTCATGACATTTATTTAATTGGGTTTTCTTGAAATAAGAAAAACATTAACAATGAATTGATCTGATGAAATTCCATGTCTCAATTATTCGTAATTCCATGATTCAATTGTAGTTTTGTTTTGTGTGTAATTTTGCCAAATAGTCATGTATAATTGTGTGTATTTTACTCGTTTTCTTTTTACTTATTCGTATGTAATTGTGTGTGGTGTGGTGGTAAGCCACGTTTGAATCATCTTGATCATGTTTGAATTGGGTGTTCATGTGCTTATATGTGCATAGCAAGAATATGGTTATCTAATATACAACAACCAACACATTAATTTATCTCTACATGTTTAGTGACCTTCTCCGTGAATTCTGAATTTCAAATTGAGACATTTTCATGTATGTAGCAATTTGTACTATATATTTTTGTTTTGTTTTTGTTTTGTATTGTTTCAGGCTGATTGTTTGTTTATTCTTCGTTCTCAAGCAAGAAGTAAACAGTGTAACTTTGTATATCCTTTGCATCTGATATGTATTATACATGTATGTACGAATCTTGCTACGTCTGTTAAAAAGAAATGCATATGTATACATTGTATGATCCCATGGGCCTATGGCTTACTGATTTTGAAATAAAGTACTTCTTCTGCTTCTTCTTATGAAAAATGACAGACTTCAAATTAAGATATCTTCAACGCTATATAAAATGAACAAAAGGAGAAATACCATATTAAATCTAACTATTTTGTTTTAATGTTTGCATATTCTAAGTTATTATATTTTAAACTATTTTTAAACTCCATAATGTTTCGTTTTTCTTAAGAATGAGTGTTATCTACATTTTAAAAGACCCAAAATAACACACACTCGGCATTTTATTGAATCTGCTTTAACGAACAGTTAGTTGCAAATCCTTTAAAAATAAAAACAATTTTAATATAACTTGCATCTGGATTAAACATAAACACATTAAATTGTCTTACGCTTATGCTAACTGTTCGTTATGCATGTTTTACATGTTTTATGTTTTAGCTGTATTTTTAATATATATATATAATTCGTATAAATTAGCGACCCATAGGCCGATATCGGCAAAAATCTCACGTATGTTAATATGTTGTACTGAACGTTGTGTATGCCATATGATGATTTGTGACACTTTGATAAACATTTATCTTCTTCTTTATCGACTCCAATATAATACCGAGCTAAACAATGACATTGTCAGCTTAGCAGGAAAAGCATTGTATGGTGGCATATGACTGCCTTCGAGATAATTTAGTCGCGATACTTTGTTCAGCTATTAAAACGACTTATAAGCCCTTATAAGACGACTTATAAGAAAAACTACTCCAAAATGTATCGTGACAAATTTCTTTGCTAACTTGCCGTAAAGTCACGATAATGCTCTTGAGTGAAAGTCAATTTAGAGTGCTACACAGCGTTGAGTGATACGGAACATGCGCAGGCTATTCCCTTCCTTAAACTCCGAGAGATCCGAAGATTAAAAACTAACTTGACATATTAATCGAGCATGTCACTTAAGAGCATAACAATACTTTATGGTTAAAGTTTGTCGTGATACTTATCTAGACTTTGTTCTTATAATTCGACTTATAAGGATGTAAATGTCGTCTTAATTTCTGAAATAAAGAATCGTGACTTAATTATCTCGGCGGCAGTTATATACTATACCAACATAGCATTTGAATAGTACTGACTATAAAAAATCTATTTTATAGTCACAGTTATTGGGGGACACTTACTGGGTAATCCCTAACTTTTTTTGGTGATAAAAGGCATTTTTGAGTATTTAATGCCTGTTTTTCTGGCTTAAATGACTTTATTGAATTGTTTGTGATAGCTAAAAACCATTTGCATGGTTGTATAATCATTTTATTTATCAACTTGATAGCATCGAAAGTGAAAGTAGAACACATTTAAGAGGTGCCGAATGAATGCAGTTTGTTCACGGTGTCAATAAGATCAGAATTTTATTTTCTTATATGCCACATGACCCCTACTATTCTCAGCAGTTTTCTAGAGAGGCAGGTCTCATGACTAAGAACATGTGAGTGAATCTTAGTTTGAATTTCATTTTGAAATATGGCTAGCTAGAAAGCTTGGACAATATTGCATTAGACTCAATGGGATTTGATTTACTTCCGGTACACCTCTACATAACGAATTGACTTATCTACATAACGAAGTAACTTATTTACAAAACGAATTAACTTATGGACATAACGAATTAACAATTGCACATAACGAATTGACTGTACTACATAACGAATTAACTTATCTACATAACGAATTAACTTACCTACATAACAAATTGACTTATCTACATAACGAATTGACTTATCTACATTACGAACTAACTTATCTGCATAACGAATTAAAAAATACTATTAGCAGACATCTATGGCGATATTTGTTCACAAAACGGTTATCAGAATTATTGGACCATTGGTTTATTTTTCTTTTTTCTCTTCTTTTTTAAATTCGCTTTTATGATACCTCTGCTTACTCTTTAATATACCATATTTATACCCACGTTTTTGAAGACAAAAACAGGGTATATTAAAATCGCCTCCGTTTGTCCGTCTGTCCGTCCGTCCGTCCGTCTGTCCGTTACCGTATCTCCTCCTAAACAACTGAACGGAATTCAACCAAACTTAGGAATGAACCACGGAGAACATGATTTGTCGTATTTAATGTCAATAATTGTCAATAAGTGAACAATATTGATGACGACATGACGTAATACATTTGAATAAGTCGTCAAATTTCTTATCGACATATTGAAATATAACTAGTCAAGACGACATACAGCAACTAAACTTATTTAATTGACGAACATTTCGACTTCAGTCTTTCTGTATGGTAACGTTTAAGGGTCACCAGTTGTTGCGTTAATTATCTCTATTTAAACTTCGAAATTGTCGGGTTGTTGCATTGTTTCGCGTCTTCTCGACCCCATTTTCTCGACTTACGGCGTGTTTCTTGAATCATATCGACTTGAAAGATTACAACTTAGTACGATTTACCTTCACATGTCAGAAAGACTGAAGTCGACATTTTCGTCATTTAAATAAGTTTAGTTGCTGTATGTCGTCTTGACTAGTTATATTTCAATATGTCGATAAGAAATTTGACGACTTAATCAAATGTATTACGTCATGTGGTCATCAATATTGTACACTTATTGACATTAAACACGACAAATCGACAAAAATATTACCCCAAATCACCCCGCCCGCCCACCTCACCCGGGCCCCAGGGCAGACGTTCGCATTACGTGGACGCCGCTTATCTTTAAGACCCCAAGGTCGCATCTTGGCTTATATGGCGAAACGGGGTACCTTGGGGTCTTCCATACGGAAGAGTTTACTTCATCGTTATCAGGGGAAGCAATTATGCAAATACTCTGATTAAGTAAATCTCAGTATCAGTGTTTTCTCCCCTGGTGGGCCACTATAACACACAACAAGCCAGATCTCTGATGCGACTGTTTCTTATCTTAGACGGTGGTATGGCTGATTGGAAATACATGTATACCGATAATTTGATACATGTGAAGGAAGTTTTTCACACCTTCCCTTCGACT
This sequence comes from Cyrtodaria siliqua, assembly GCA_037043455.1. Classification (NCBI taxonomy): domain Eukaryota; kingdom Metazoa; phylum Mollusca; class Bivalvia; order Adapedonta; family Hiatellidae; genus Cyrtodaria; species Cyrtodaria siliqua. The sequence goes on from JAWPHD010011452.1 coordinate 55,462, forward strand.
GTGGTAAGGCAGTTTGTAACACAGTAGGTGGTGAAATATTTATCCATGGGCTATTTGAAGCTAATTACGCAAACATCTTGTCTCAGTGAGAGGAATATATATATAGAAGTTATACCAGATATCGGATTAGACTGCTATAAGCGTCTGATGGGTTCTACACAAACAATGAACCTTCAAAATAATAAAAGTACTTAAATAAATGATACTCCAGCTCGCACTAAGCGTTCTGTAGGTTTTAATATAACCTGGTATCTAGTACTATATCTCAGATGACCTTGAGTGATCTGATGGTTCAATACAATAATGAACCTTAGACATATGTCTATATATTGCAGATGACTTTAAGTGATCTGTTGTTCAAATACAATAATGAACACTGGACATAAGTATATATCATAAATTGATAATACGAAATTATTACTATACTACATAGTTAGATAGTATTAACGTAATGTACCAACTAATTGGTATTTCAAATGTAATACAAGTAACATTGTATATACGGAATGAACCTTAGTATACAGAAATGTATAAAGCATAAACAGGCAACAAGGTGTATGATATATTTACCCAGTAATCACATACCCTTATATGTAAAAGAAATATTCAGTTACGGCTGAATTCTGAAATAAACTATACACATGTATCAGGTCAGGTTATCTGAGAATGATGTATAAACATTATAACAATACACATTGTTGGTTGTCTACGGAATAAACCGTAAGATCTGTATGTGAAAGTATCAACGGAACACTGAGACAATTTGAATTTAAAAGAAAGGGGATCCCTGATGAGACTGCCCTTGGTATCTACTGACTATGTGATATCTATATCCAATGCTATATATGATATAAATGAAACATGTCACTCACATAAACTGAAAATAAAAGTAGATATTCCTAAAAACAGTCGAAACATTGCTTTTACTATTATTGTGGTTGAAATATCATTTCAATATTGATAAACATGAATATGTGCAAATATTGTATTATATTATATAAATGTATAATTGGAAATAAAGCAGTGTAGGGTCTATGCTTGAATGAATCTGACTCTGTGGGTGAGTTGGGCTACAGTATTATATATTTACGGACTTCACTTTAAAGCGTACAGGGACGTTAACACAAAGACATTCATTCTCTCTCAACACCGACTTTGTTAAATATTTTCGCTATACTGTTTAACAAATTTATTTTATTTATTATTTATTTTTATTGAAACTTGTTTTCTGTTTTCTAGAATAAATTAATATTTTATAGTTTAAATATTTAGCAAATCGGTTAAATAATGAATGTTTAATATCTCGCTTAACATGTTTAATATCAACTTTCGTCTAAAATCTTTTTCTACGAACATAGTGATTGAAAGTGTGATTAATGAAACGGCCACGTAGATTTACATTTAATGATTTATAAATGCATGCATTCATTATAAAATCTGTCATCTGTGCCTTATTAATACAGGGAGATATAGAACTACGGCCACATCGGCATGTGTCTGGTCTTTTATGATTACGAGTTTATATACATCATTTTTATTTTATTTTAGTACATATATGCTGCATAATATCTTCCGAGTAACCAAATGAAAAGATAGCTTATATACAAGTATCTAAAATCTTAATATTTTCCCCATATATTAAACGATTATTTTATAAATCAGTTACATATTGGAATATGCAAATATGCATTGATAAGCATGATAATTTGGAGAGTTAATTATTATCAAGTGAGATAAACAGCGATTATAACCAGATAACACTTGAATTAATGAACCCCTAATGCGCAGTTTTATGTGATGTTGCGGGAACAAATTAATTAGTAACAGAACACTTTATGTTATATTTTGGCAATATTAAATTAATATATTTTTTTTTATAATTATTGTAATTCCTAATAGTTATTGTTTTAACTGTAAAACAAACATGCTATATTTGTAAAATAATAGTTATTGAATCTATTCCGTATATATATAGACATTACTTTGTAAAATGAAATTAGACAATACTGCAAATATCTTCAATCTCGATCGCATATTGTTATATGTAATTAATGTATTACATGTCAATATTGAAAGATGCAGGATGTGCACATGTTTGTGAAATATAAACCCAATGATATTTTTTTTTATAATTTATGCAAAAAGTAAAAATAAGTCTGAACAAAGAATCATCAAATTAGAAGGATCTACCTTATTTGATGTAGCTAATTCATATATTTCATCAAAATTATCGTTACTTTATATTTCTAACAAATTAAGTGTTACTTACCTCTGGCAATTTTTTCCTTAATATTATCCTTTCAACTGTATATGTTTCAGGTAAAACATTTGGTTTGACACTGCGTCTACATTTTCGAATACATATTGGTATTGCGTTTCCCTCATTAAGTGTCTTGTAATTAACTCTTCCTTTACGAGGTGTTTTGCATGACTGTTCCATAGTTAGTTTAAAATTGATATGCATTTAAGAATTATACCACGTGCACAAATTTAATTCGACACGTGTCAGGCAAATATCATGTGCGTGCAATAAACAAAACCATAGCATGAATATTGAATAAGTGACACCTAACTACGCGCTCGTAATAATGACGCGTGTCATTAATCCTTTAAATACACAGATTTGTGACACCGATATGTATATTCAAAATTGATTAAATCAAACCCCGGAATAGACAATACCTTTTCATTTCCATAGACAGTTTTTAAATATATCATTAGATTTATTGTGTATTTTGTTTGTTAAAAAAAATAAATTAAATTTCAATATTTTATCTACAATATATCAAACGAATACCTTTTCACTACCTCATAATACATGAGTTTATTTTGTTGTTCTATCATAGTCCATACTTATAAGTAACGGATGCAATACTGTATCGCGATAATAGAGAAACACGTTAAACGGCCATTTTCAAATGAATTTTGAAGCAATAAAACAATAACTTATTTTAAATCAGATTATATATTTAGAATCTACATGATTACACCTTTTAAAACATATGCCGGATGGTGTATTAATTTAGACATGATTTTAAGAAAATAGTGAGTAAAAACTGATGGTTAACGTTATTTACAAAATTTGTACATAAGAATAGAGCAGAAACTAGTGGTATTTTTCAAACGAAAATTGAAGCAACCAAATATTGAGCTATTTTGATGAAAAAAGTATCACCCTAAAGGAATTAAATTAACCATTAAGGCCATATGCCGGATGGTATATAAAGTTAATAAGAAAGTTCAATTTTAAATCGTTTTTTGATTTCTCCCTATATAAATCAATGTAAATTTCTTATTAGTATCTTAGTATCTATTGGCGCAGTCATCTGATGGCTTATCAGATCAAGTGCTGATAAAACTGCCTATGATGAAAATTCTTGGACATGATTTTAATCTTCTTAATCTGCCTTCAGTGGTCCCAATCTTTGATGATTCTATCGAAATATATTTGATTTGAAATGCATAATATATCGTTTGTATATTTTTGAAGGGTTTACATATGTGTTTAAGACGTAAAAGTATCCATTAGTACGAACGCAGCTCCTGACCGAAACATAAGACCCGCCTTCTTTTTGACGTCATAATTTGTTCATCCCAAAACCCGCGCCATAGTTCAGTTATACGTTCACTGTTTAACGTGCTAAATTAGAGTAGATTATTAGCCGGAATAATTGCATTATCTTAAATTTTTCATGCTTATGGTGGAGCGGGTCGTTGGAATATGGCCAGTGTCATCGAATTCTAAGATCGCTTTTATTACAATAACAAGGATAAGAAAACAGAAAGAGACAAGACGAGATAGTGTTATAGCACACGCATGTACATATATATATAACACTTATCTCTCTTTATATATATATCCGTTGAAATGACAGCATGTGGTTTAGACGTAGCGCATTCCAAATTGGTAAAGTGGTGGAGGGCCTATAATCCTTAAATAACACACCATTACATTTGGTTTAATTTGTCAAATGGATACAACGTATCTGCAACATGCGTATTTACATGTGAGAATGTAGAAGCAAGCAGATTTCAAGTCAAAATAATATTGGGTTAATCAAACCGGCGTGATTCTTTTGATGATTCATCCCATTTCAAGAGTCCATGTGTCTCTTTAAATAATGTATTATAGGCTAGGCGATAAATATTAAAGGGACACACGGCTATCTTGATTTAAAACAAAACTCACGGCGTTACGATAATTTTTCTACATAACTTTCATTTGTTCAATCATTAATATTAATTATACGAATAGTATAAAGAAAATTGTTTTTGCATATTAGTAACTGTTGATAATATTGCACCAATAATATTATTATGTTAACGTATGGTAGGATAAGATAAAAAAAATGAAAACTCAAAACTATAATATTTATTATTTTAATTACATGTATATGCTGGAATAATAATCGTCATATAAGCCCTGGTATATGCAAGCAGCGTTAAAATTATACTGGATAAATAAATTGAGACGCTAATTTCAATGCTTGATAAATACTTCAAGATTTCCGTGTGTTTCTTTAATATAATTCTATAAACATCTAACCGGGCGATATACCAGTTTGACACGTCCAAAAGCTTGACGTGTCAAAGGAATGTGTTGCGTCATAATTGTTTGCACAGATATGAAATTGAGGCAAGTATCTACCTTCAAAGATCGCGATAAGTGGCATTGATCGATAGTGCGCGTGGCTTGAGTAGACCCTGTATTTGTGTCTACAAATTGGACTTAGACTAAGAAAATCTTAAACAAACCTTCTTCTCTGAAACTACATGAGCTAGAGGTTTACTATTACGCATTTACCATTAGCCCTCTACCAAGTTTTCAATGGCGACCCTGACGTTAAATTTGACCACGCCCCAGCGATCACTTGTTTTACATAGACATATAGATTCAAAATGAAAACATCTTCTCCTCTGAGGACACAAGGTATAGAGCTCTCATATAGTGCATGTAGTATAAGAGGTAAAGCTATAGGTCTAATATTGTGCATGTACCATAAGTATATGATCCTCTATCAAGTTCGTTCAAATCGTGACCATCGGGTCAAATTTGGCACTACCGCAGAGGTCACATGTTTTACACAAACTTGTATAGGGAAAAACCTTAAAAGAGTTAACTTTCTTCTCTGAACACTTACTGAGCATAAAGAGAGGGATACATCCATCCAACCAGTATCGGCCCAGGGTCCGTCCCCACTGGGGACATGTAGCACAAAGGTCTTAACTTGGAAAACGTTGAACTCCCCACCATATAACCATATATATTTATAAGCAATGTGAGAATATGGACGATTCCGGAACTGCTCTGCGCAAAGTAAGAAGTCTTAAAATGCCCGACGATTCCGGAATTGTGCAGGACTATTCCGGAATTGCGCAAGGGGTTAATCGATATAAAACATGCACCGTGTGTCGGCGCAATTTGAGAATGTTTTGCGCAAAGTACGAGTTTGTGTTGGGGTTTGAAAAGGAATATAGTGTTTGAAACCTATTTATTTCTATTTACTTATGCTTAATTGTTTCATCCGTCTTTTATAAAAGATAAAATGTATAAAACAAAATCATAGTTTGGTTTGGTAAATAATTAACATGAACTTAATTATTGAGAAAACAAGCTAAAGCCCTCCAACAATAAAGCGCGGATTTATATTACTGAAATAAGGAGATACATTATGGCTAAGAAAATATAAACAAGTGTTGCACAGTGGTGCTAACGTCGGATTTCGAATTCACCATTTTAACTGTTTAAAAGCTTTCCGGCAATTCGTTTTAGAGAAATGAGGAAAAACAAAAACTTTAACCAAAAACGTTTACCAAAACGCCAAAACGCGTAGACGGACATACGGACGGACAGAAGATAGACGAAAATCGCCAAAAAAAGCATGGATTTGCTACGCAATCCGGCTAAAAATAAAAAACAAAAAGCGGCACAGACAATAATATTTCTAATAACGGCTCAAATTGGGCATTCCATATATATTTTAGAGATTTCCTATGATCTCTTTATAAAAACATGGGACCCTTGTTTGTTGCCATATACCTTCGTATATCCTGACATCTACAAATGCATTCAAATATTGAACATCTGTCAAATAACAAACACGCCAATTACTCAATGCATGCTACAAGCATGCGTGTTAAAGCTACAACTACTACTAATTGCATTTGCCTGTTTTAATCATATTTATTAAAGCATTATACTGATACATGTAAGATATACACATATATTAAATGTCAAATTGTCTTATTGTTCAGAACATCTGTCGTCTGCCAAATGTATTAAATCAATCATTTACACAGACCGTTTGAGAATAAATTACCAGTTTATGGTATTGCTATTAATGGCATTTGAATATTTGAATGATACTTAATAAATAGTGGATATTAATATACATTTTATAGACAATGAGGAGATAAACACATGTTGCATCATGCGTTTACTTGCAATTTAAACATACGTTATTGCTTTTATTTTACATACAAGCAAAATGTTTGAGCCACAAGTTCTTCCAGCATTATTAACGAAGGCCTTTGCCGTCAGTATTACAATTAACCACTAGAACCAAAATATCCTTAATGTGTGCTAATTCCTACTGTGCGCAGGGACGATTCCGAAATTGAACCGCACATTTTGAGAATTCCGATAATGCCGCGCGTTTTAAAAATTCTTACTTTGCGCAGAGCAATTTTGAATTGACCATCTTCTCATATACACTCACTGGGCATGAACAGACGGATACAACCATCCCACCAGCATTGGCCCCGGGGTTCATCCCCACCCCTTCTGACATAGTACACCATTGAGATCCCCACCATATACACCTTAACGCGGGTGCAGTAATGTGTGATATTGCACCATCTGTTATGAATTATAAGCTTTTTTTAAACAGTTTCCATCTTTGCGAAGATAATCAGGTGAGCTATTCAGTGCCATTTTAGTCATCTTGTTCAAAATTGCACATGCTTGTAGATGTGCCGTGAATCCAACTATGGCTGTGCTTGCATCTTTTGTTGCTACAGAAGTATGTTGGCATATGCCTGTATCACGCTATCTTGGGGGTGATTAGCGTATCCATTTGCAGCATATTGATACTTATGGGCATCGAACTGGGGTCTGTTCGGTTCAACACGTGAGTTTATGTTTTAATGTTGGGGTATTTTGTTGGGTAGAGTTGTGTGGTTGCTCTGAGTTGGTGGTTGTTATGCCTCGGACATTGCATATATTGTGGTTGATGTCTGGACTGAGGTAAGGCGGCAGCTCATTCACCACTTGTTCGCCGAGGATCACTGGGTTTCTAGGCTACCGTGGTGAGGAAAAGGTTAATTACGGTCGATAATGGTGGCCAGTCATGACTTCCCTTGTGGCGTATCAGCCACAGGTTGGTGATGAAAGGGCATGTGCATGTGCCGTATTTACTATTATTGTTTTAGATTACCGTTTCTTTTTGTATACATATGAATAACGTATTGGATATGGTCACAGCCCTTTTTAGCGAGATTTTACTTGCTTTTAATTGTTTGGTTTAATTATACGAGTTAGGTTCTCCACCTATTACTGATATTTTTTTGCAGATTATGGCCTAAAAGGTGCAGTTGCTGTTGCGGGCCACTTTTTGATTTCGAATTTACATCGTGTGTTATTTATATCTACTGTAGAGTTGCGCTGACGTTTTGTTACATTCTTTTCTTTATTTATCTTTTTTTATTTGGTTTTTATGATACCTCTGTTTACTCTTTAATATACCATATTTATACCTACGTTTTTAAAATAAAAGGTATATTAAAATCGCCTCCGTTTGTCATTCTGTCCGTCCGTCCGTCTGTCCGTTACCGCATCTCCTTCTAAACCGCTAAACGGAATTCAACCAAATTTAGGAATGAACCACGGAGAACACGATGTGTCGTGTTTAATGTCAGTAAGTGTACAATATTGATGACGACATGACGTAATAAATTTGATTAAGTCGTCAAATTTCTTATCGACATATTGAAATATAACTAGTCAAGACGACATAAAACTAGACTTATTTGATTGACGAACATGTCGACTTAAGTCTTTCTGACATGTGAAGGTACTAAGACGCATTCTTTCAAGTCGAAATGATTCAAGAAACACGCAGTAAATTGAGAAAATGCGGCCGAGAAGACGCGAAACAATGCAACAACCCGCCAATTTCGAAGTCTACAAGGAGGTAATTAACGCAACAACTGGTGACCCTTAAACGTTTCCATATAAATTTGATTAAGTCGTCAAAGTTCTTATCGACATATTGAAATATAACTAGTTAAGACTACATACAGCAACTAAACTTATTTAAATGACGAAAATGTCGACTTCAGTCTTTCTGGCGTGTGAAGATAAATTGTACTAATTTGCATTCTTTCAAGTCGAAATGATTGGAGAAATACGCCGTAAGTTGAGAAAATGGGGTCGAGTAGACGCGAAACAATGCAACAACCCGCCAATTTCGAAGTCTATAAGGAGGTAATTAACGCAACAACTGGTGACCCTTAAACGTTTCCATGCAATTGAAAGAATGTCGCGTTGTCGTGGGCGACATTACGACAATACGACATTGTATCTGGCACCAACGGGACACCGTAGTAGACCCTTCTACAGTTTGCAATTATACTTTCCTCTTTGATTGACCGGACAGGCGGTGGACTCTTTAACGTCTTCCTAAATCCTTTAAGGCGGGAAACGTTTGTTGAATGTCTTTCACTCCGTCTTGTCGTTCCCTTTGCGGTTTACCCCTTCATACGCTGACGTCAGACAAGTCATCGAGTACATATCTATGTACGGTGTCCGGTTGGGGCCATACACGATGTCGCATTGTCGTGGGCGACAATGCTGTCGCATTGTCGTGGGCGACAATGCGACGCCCGACAACGCGACATGACAGTGCGACATTGCGATACGACAACTCGATATTGCGATACGACATCGCGAAATTGCGATACGACTTTGTGACAATTATGTCGTGATGTCGTATCGCAATCTCGTATTATGTCGTATTGTCGTAATGTCGCCCACGACAACTCTGACATTCTTTCGTTATTGTCGTAATGTCGCCAACCACATCGCGACATTACGATATAATTGTCGCGATGTCGTATCGCAATTTCGCGATGTCGTATCGGAATGTCGAGTTGTCATATCGCAATGTCGCATTGTCGTATCGCGATGTCGCGATGTCGCGTTGTCGGGCGTCGCATTGTCGACACTGCGACATTGTATCTGGCCCCAACAGAACACCGTACATATGAGATTAGCGTCTTAGGTTATATTTTGATAGGACATGAACATGTCTGTGTTTCTTCTTGTAACACATAGCTGAGCTTTCTCAAATGTAAGGGGCTAACTTGGCGGGGATTATTTTTAGTTACACTGTCCTGTTGTTTAGGGATGATGACAGGTTAAGAGTGATGTTTGGTGCACCCTGGATCCGGTTTAAACTCCCCGGTGGTCCTGTTTGCCACTGACCATTCCAAGGTGGTACCCCTGTTGTCAACCCTTATATGTGTGTGATGTGCTTTTGAATCACCTTCGCGTTGTAATACTTGTGTGGAGTGACTGTATTCTGTGAATGCGACTCTTCCTGTTGGACCTATAACATTTTCTTTATGAGAATGTTACTTACTTTGTATATAAAATATAGATCTCTACAAAAGCTTGACGACAACGAAAACTTATTCGTGGTAATTTAATTCAACTCCGACTTTAGAGTTCATACTTCACACTTCACACTTCAAACTTTGGACTAGGTATGATAAGGGCCCATTTTGGCCCCTATTTAAATTTTGATGAAATACGCATAGATGTTTTGCAAAATACCTATATTTTAATAAATAAGGAAAACTAAAATGTTGGCTTATCTGATTTTTCAAAAAATAAGATGTTTTCAACGCATGTATGTTTTTTTAAGAAATTGCTTAAAATAGGGGGTATAGGAAGAAAAATGCAAGCACTCTTGCTCTCATTGTTGTTTTTAATAATGTTTGTACTTTAAAAGTGTTTGGTAATAAATTATATATAATTACACTATCAAGTTTTACCGTATTAAAACACAATATATGAATTATAAGGGAGATAACTCTGTTTCAGTCTTGACTTTAACCAAAACTGCGACTTTTCTCAATGCTAACCTATTTTTGTTAACATTGCAGAAATACTTGTTGTGAATTCTTATTATTTGATATTAGTATTTATAAACATTTGTTGGCTGGTGTGAACGTAAGGTGTAAATGTCTTATATTATTGCCGGTAACCATGGCAACAGTAGTTTAAATGAGTTTTTTTCACCAAGTATTCCTTTTTCTTCAAAATGTTCATTTCTTTTTTTGTTTAGAAGCGATGGTTTTATTTCAGATATGTATAGAGTTGTCCTTGTGGTATTCATACTTAGTTGATATCATTTCATTGTTACCATGACAACAGGCAGTCTAAATAATTTCCTTAAAAGTAGCAACTTTTTTTTAATAGTTTCGAAAAACTGATTCTCCGTTAAGAAATCTTTATCTACATAAGTTTTAGGTGATACTAATTTTCACTGCTGTTTATAAAATAACAGTATGCGTAACCATGGCAACAGTACGCATTCACAATCTGCAATGCTGTTTTTGAAAATTGTAATATATTATTTAAAGGAACACAAGGCAATCTTTAATCAATTATCAGCGTCTCGATTTATTTAACCAGTATCATTTTGACATGAACCCTGCTTGGATATAATTAAACAAAACGATGAGTTTTAGTCTTATGCTACCGTATGTTTACATATATTACCAGTGCAATATATTCAACAGTTAAAATATATGAAAACCAAATCGCTTTAAAGGGAGTACATCAGGCTTTTCAAAGGGGTCTAGGGGTCAGACTTAAAATAGACAAATATTGATATTATTTTTTTTAAAGCGCCTAAACATAATGAATGATCCTAAAAATGACCCCTTAGTTACAAGGAAATTCATTCTGTACAGTAATACGTGCTATCCTAGGTTACGCACCAGGGTTAATTTCCGATTCCGTCCTAGCTATATGGTGTATTCGAAGTTTAAACCTTAACAATATGGTTCCAACATCATATTTTGATGGATATAAGTGTTTTATCATGAATTGGGACATTTTTATAATTTAAGATATTTCTAGAAAAATCATGATGTACTCCCTTTAATTAATATTAATGATTGACAAATGCAAGCTGCTAGAAAAACTAATGGGACGCCACGAGTTTTTCAAAAATCAAGATTGTCGTGTGTCCCTTTAAAACCTGATTGCAATACAAAAAATGGTCCACAAACCTGTTTAACATTTGTACGTTTATATTGAAACATTTGTGACTCTGTGGTCGAGGGGTTAAACCTCACTTGTCACCGCTGTGAGTTCGAATCCCACTGGGATCTCTTTTGAAAAAGTGTCGATTCTTACGGATGGTGGTATAAAATACAGTTAGGAGTTCGGATGCGTAGTAATTAAATCACGACTCGTGATTTAATTGCTAACGCACTCGTGATTCAATTACTACGCATGCGAACTCCACATTCGTGATTTAATTACTACGCATCAGAACTCCTAACTGTATTTTATGTCAGCACTCGTGATTTAATTACTACGCATCCGAACTACTAACTGCATTTTATTTATATAACGCACTCGTGATTTAATTACTACGCATCCGAACTCCTAACTGTATTTTATTCACCGATAAAATACAGGTACGTATTTATTATTTCGATTCTAACACAACAATTACCCCATTGTTTACGCTATTGTTGGGGCACTATATATTATCTCGGAGGTCAAGGTAATCAGACTGCTATGTTTACAGGCTGTTCCATTGGGCGCCCCCGTATGCAAAGTTCTGCGTTTCAATACACTAGTAGTCACGTGACAAACAATTAAGTCATTGCTTACGTCATATAGCTTGCGCTGTATGACGTCAAACGTTCTCAGCTTGTTCAAGATGCTTATTAATGTTATATGTACTGATGCATATGATGAGTTTATTTCCGGTGTGTGCACGGTTTGGGAGAATGGCAAGTTTGTTGTAATTAACATTTCATTAAAATTACTGTTGAGTTTGTCTTCGTGACGTATATTTACCAAATGACGTCATGTAACGTAGCCATTCCAACGGATGAAATAAACGCGGGGAAATAATGGAACAGCTGTATTTTATCGTAGAATAACATACAGCTGTCTCTCTTCTTTGTGTATATGAAAGACTGCGGAGGTCGTGTTAGAATTTCTTTTAATCCATGCAATTTAAACAATGTAAATTAATTTGCATGGCCAAACGCAGTACTACTTTTCGTTTCGGTTGTACGGCATTCCATTGGTCGACAATTGACAATATTAACGAAATATCACAAATCAAATCTTGCTCTACATTTCATTTTCATTTCGGTAGGGCAGCCAAATCCATTCCAAGCTTTATACCCCGTTAAAATGTAACGGTACTATTTGCTTTTTATTGTTGTTGTTTATTGTTTTTCTTCTTCTCTGTTTGATATTTTCCTCTGTGTAGTAGTAGAAGTGGTGATAGTGGTAGTGGTAGTGGTAGTGGTAGTGCTAGTGCTAGTGGTAATGGCGACGGCAGTGGTAGTAGTAGTGGTAGTAGTAGTAAAGTTAATACCTGCAGTTCTTAACTAGTATACTAGCTTTTGATGTTCATATATATGAACCTAAGTAAAACAAAGAAGTTATTATTAGCTATTTAAACATCGAGGAAATAAAAAGTGGACGTTAGCATTTGTCAGTTATTTTAGCATATGTTTTACTAAATTGTTGAGGCATCATACTCATCAATAAGCAGTTTGCAAAATAAAAGTTGTTAATTTGAAAATATTCTAATTGTGGAAATAAAAATGTGTAACGCCAACAGCAAGATTGTCGTGTGGGACACAATTAAATCTGTATTTGTTACGGACATAGCTATTCGCACGTTTGCGTGAGAGAGCACGAAACACGCGTTGTTTGGTTGATCAGGAATAAGCTACAGTAATGAAAGGAGTCAGCAAATACGAAACTTGTAAATTAAAGGGACACACGCCAATTTTTAAGAATATATCAATGATATAACTAACGCCTCGATGTATTAACCCAGTAATAGTTTGACGTTAAAAATGCATATACATGTAATTATAAACGTAATCAAACTTGGGATGTTTTATTTTCTTATTCTACGATAGGTTTAAATGTATTATTGGTGCATTATCATAAACTTGACGTAGCAAACTATTTTATTATTTACTCGGGTTACAACATAAATGAAAGGAAAAAGAAACGCGACACGGGAATTTACGCTATATATTGTACGTACAGTAAGCTGCTGTTAATCGAATGGTACATGTCTACGTAAGATCTTTCCTTACGGAAAAAAGACTAAAACAACACATAACACAACAAACAGCATCCCCGCAAAGTTTCATTATGGACAGAGTACACGTTTGGCGCAAACTTAGGATGCAACATTTTGCAAACTCTTTACGTTAAATACAGTACTGAACTGGCTCAGTTTTTCAAAGAGGAACTTCAACATTTATGAATTTCTTATTACAACGTTTACTGTGATTAAAACGTCTACAACATCCCAGTTGTGTCCTTTCTCTAACTAACTGCAACTTTTTTTTTACAAACATCTTGGGATTTCCTTGGAATATATATGGAAATAAGTGAGCAGTATCTACAATATATAGCGAAAATTCCCGTGTCGCGTTTCTTTTTCCTTTCAGTAAACATGAAATAAAAGAAATAACAACATCCGTCATTGTACACAAAATAGGATGTTATATAACAAGTTAATGCTTACCACCATATGAAATTACTCTCTGAATACTCGTCTAACAGTGTATGCCCGAAATGGGATAGTTACTCCAGTACTACATACACTTAAAAATGAATTGTTTTATCTGTGGATTTCATAGGAGGGATAATAGTTGAAACTTATGCTAAGATGCAAAACAAGTAACATTGCTGAATAGCGATGGACAAATACATTTATGTCATGTTATCAACAAATTATGTATACCCATACAAAAAAGAACTCTTTCAGACTAAAACTATATAATTTGGAGAGATCAAAGAATATATTAACGGCATGGTGTAATTATGATAGAGAATTATGTCAGTCGGCTGTCCCGATTAGACACGTGTGGTGGGCACACCATGCAACATCTGATTAAGTACCTACCGCGGGATTTGTAAAGAGTTTCTCACCAGGTGTGAAAAACATTAGGTAATCGATTGGATGAGATCAATTTAAAAACTGACTATATATCGAGACGGACTTAGTTACGAAATGCAGTCGAATGTTTTCATTCTGACTGTTGGTTCCTAAATTATTAGGTGCTCTTCTGTTTTTGGCAAATATAACTAAAACAATAGTTATTAAATAATTCATTGGTAACAATTTGGTAAAAAACAGATTAAGCATGTATTTTTGAAGTACAAAAAGATACTGTTAGAAGCTATTCTGTTGAATGAAAATCGGGTACAAACCCCGTGAACAGCTATAATAAACGGGTACGAACCCCGGAAAAACGGGTACTAACCCCGACTGACAGTTATATATGTACTTCCAAAATAACGCTACCACTTCTAACAGTATATTGACAAACATTTAAACAGCTGACTTAATATAGTCTGGTCCAACCCAGCGTCAGCTTGCCTATTTACTATAGGCTATTCTTAGGATAACAAATAATAAATATAAAGGAGAGGCAATTTACTTTAATGTGGTGTAAAGGCTGACTTAATATAGTCTGGTACCAACCCAGCGTCAAGCCAAAATATAACGTAACTTTAATGTGATTAACGACTGACTTAATATAGTCTGGTACCAACCCAGCGTCAGTCTTGCCTTTTTAGTATAGGCTATATTTAGGAAATGAAACAGTAACTAGATAGAAGAGAAAAATAATCTTAATGTGAGTACACGGCTGACTTAATATAGTCTGGTACTAACCCAGCGTCAAGCCATATATAACGTAATTGTGATGTGATTACGATTGACAATATAATCTGGTACCAAACCAGATCTAAAACGTATAGAAACGGGATTTAGTTCCGTATAAACGACACATTAAATATTTCTCTTGTTAATAATATGCACAAGAAAGTGACATTATTAGAGTATACAGTCAGCAAATGTAACTACCACCTTGGTACGTGAGTTACAAAGATACGAAAAATATAATCCATATGGCAATGATTTTTATTGAACTTAAAACGCTATAAAAGGAATAGGTTGAAGATTTTATAGCAACTGAAGAAGGCCCTCGGGTTGAAAACGTTTTTGCGGCAGGATATTGTTTTCCTGGTAAAATCGTTAACCTATATACAGTGCGTATAGACAGACAGAAATATACTTGCATTGTCTGTTACTTGGCTATATAAATAAAAATTGAATATAAACCTAAGTGTGCATAATGCATAACCAAATAAATTCACAAAACAGGGGCACACGTAAAACAATGGGCGTGAGACATACACCCGTGAGGAATTCCCTAACTAGGCATGAGACCCTTACGAGACATTTTGAAACGTCAACTTTGGTCGGACACCCGCACCCCCTCCCCCCTCTCCCCCCACCTCCAATAACAAGTAGGGGTGCGTGAGATGTAGGTAGAAGGAGTAGCAGGTGAGCGAGAAGTGAGGCTATGATTAAATTATGATATATAGAATACGAGAGCAGTTGAAATTCACAATCATTATCATTAGTTTAATGTGACGTGTAGTATGCATTTATGACTCGGTTTTAAAAGCTGTGAACATTTTAATACAATTCGGTAAAGAAACACATGAGTAGAATAGGCTATTTAAATTACTTTGCGTTCAATATACCCTGACTGGGACCATATCTGTATATTCACTTTTATTACAATTAAGCTCAACAACTAGTCATAGGTAAAAACAATTTGCTTTAATCTATTCAATACGTATTAATAATGATTTGAAAGCATGCAAAGTGTGCAGAAAAACTAACGGGACGCCGTAAGTTTTAAACAAAATATCAATATTGCTACGTGTCACCTTACCAAGGTATTTAGCGATTAAATAAAGTATATATGAATTTTAACAAATCAAACATCTTTAAAATAATAGTCATGTAATATTGCATGAAACAGTGTAATATGATATTAATTTCCGGTGATTACATAACGAAAATGATATGGAATAAAGAACTATAAAAATGGATTACTAAATATTATTATGCAATATTACGTAATCGATGTTGATACATGATTTGTCGTTAGTTTTGGTATTAAAAACATAAATCGTGTTTATATAATCTTATTTGTACATATATTTTTAATTAGCTATGGCGTTTTTCGCCACTCTCATCAGACAATTTGACTGATGAAATCGCCATTGCGTTAAATGGCATTTTACAATATGATAATAAATTTGTAGCTATATTTAATAGTTTGTAGCTATATTTAATAGATAATGTGTGGTGCTGAGGTCCATATACAAGTTTATGGACTGGGCAGTCAGACCTAGAATGTTATATGGACCGAAGCGAAGCTGAGGTCCATATAACGTTCTAGGTCTGACTGCCCAGTCCATAAACTTCATATGGACCGAAGCACCATACATTATTTGTTATATTATACCGAATCTGACCAACAAATTAAATCAATACGTTTGACGTCGTTTTTTTCACAAGTCCGTTAATATAGCTATCGGACCGGGCGCCCGGTCAATGTGCAACTTTATGGACCGGATGACGTCACATTAAACAAAGAGTGGATTATGAAAATGAGGTATAATATAATAATATAGTGTGCACTTGCCTGATAACGACTATTCCGTATTTTTAGAATATCTTTTAGAACTTTAGAATGTGCAATTCCGACCTGTCGGTTGTAAAAGACAGAGCCTGTTGTTGTAAAAGACAGAGCCTGTTGTTGTAAAAGACAGAGCATGTTTGAATTGAATATGTTACTGATACTATTCAGCGCGCATGGCTTTGATGGGACCGCCCCGCTGAAACCGAGCGTATAGTATTCTTGTTGTGGTAAAAACGCAGAAGCGCGTAATTGGTTATCCAACTGGGGGCTGGTCGTACGTACGATGAACAAACGATTTGCATAAATCTCCAATATCTTCGCAATTAGATCATACGATGTAAAAGTTGGCTGTTGTTTGCGGGTTAGCTGATTTAATGCAGTTCTAAACTGTTTAATAGTAACTACATGAACTATATAATAACTAAAGTTCGAAAATTGTCGACACAATGTCGCTCATCGAGATGAGTCATTTAACTGTGTTATTTAGTCGTACAGTCTTTACTGGATCGTTGAAAGAAACACTTTTGCATTACCCACACCATGCGCAAACAAAACATAGTAAAATACTTAACTGCACAGTTTACGTCTGACGAGACTAGTCACAGATGGTGTTGTGTGGCCAAGTGTCTAAGTTATTACCATTATTACTTACACTCTATGAATATATTTGTGCTCCCTACTGGTTAACACTTTTAAACTTAATATTAATATATATTCGTTTTGTTTGATAAATGAAATAATTGTGCATTTAAACTTTCACCCCTAGTAATGACTTTTTTATGGGGAAGTTTTATTTTCAATGGCATTAGGCCAGATTGGCCCATGAGTCAACATATTTACTATACAAACATAGAGTCACATGACTGATGATCAATTCATACATTCGTCAAAATACAAATATGAAATCCCACAGGGATTTGTGCCTATTAAAACATATTATTTGGAACACTATTAAATAATATTCCTGGGAGAATATACATACAGTAAATTATTTTATCATAGTAAACATCACCATACAAAGAGACTGCTTCAGTGTTTGTGCATAATCATTATTAAAAAGAAAAAAAATAGATTTACTTGGGAGAAGGAAAATATAGTTAAATTATTATATAATAATGCATTACGTAATTTAAAGGTTTTGAGTATTGAGTATTGAGTAATCCAAAATTAAAGACTTTTGTTTTCACTTTTTAACAGCATTATAAATTTGAACATACTTGGCTGTTGGAAATAAAAGCTTGACACGTATTTCTTAAGTAAATTATTATACAATGGACAACATAAAACAAAATGGTACTCGTCTTCGAGTATGCTACAATGTCTACATCGTCTCTCATCTGTTCAATGTCATCTATATGAACTCTATTTCTGGACCATCTGCCCATTTCCACTTCTAATCTATGCGACGATACACGAAGTTTTGAAATGGATTGACGTGTGCATTTGCTCTTAACAATATTTAAGTAAGGTTGTAGCTCAAAATTTTAAATATTTCGGTAAAATAACGCTTTGGATGAATCAATTAATCTTGTATTTCATTCTTGTATAAAAACATCTTTCAAACTTTGTTTAAAAAGTGTTAAGACTGCATTGACGTTACCCACGCTTTGATGAAACCAAACATGGTAGAATCCATAATTACTTAAAAGATCTCTGACTTTGCTGGCTCAGTACATGTATCTGAGTATCTTTTGTTTCTGGCAAAATGTTTTGCCTTTACTCGATTAGAGGCATTAATTAACCATTGCTTTGACTTTTTTTGCAGAGTTTGAGACTAAATCTCCTTTCCTGTACATATATAAAGGAAAGCAAACGACGGCCTAGAACATTGGCTGCTTTTCCAAATGTAACGAAGGTATTTAGTTATAGTGCAGAATTCAATTACATCGGGCTGATGCACAAAGTGAAGACTTCCGACTTCTTGATATGCATATTGTTGTTTTATATGATGAAAACCTAGTTATGAATAATGATGCCAGACGCGTGTTATTCTTTTAACAGAACAAATCAATATACTGTATTTGTCCTATAGATGGTGATTTTCTAGAGCTACCAATATAAATGGTAAGTTACAGGTACGCTGTGAGAAGTGCATGATCACGCAAAAAGGGTTTCGACTAGACTTTTTATCAAGACAGTCAAGATTGCCAAGCCTTTTATCAGCAATATCAGAGAAGAGATCGCCCTTTTGTCGGTTAGTCTGGTGTTTTAATACTATGGCATTTACCTGTTTGGTAACATGTTCTGGACTGAACGTATAAAGTTCATGCAACACACCGTTTATTGATGATGATCAATCACCTTTCGTCCCAATATCCCAAGTAGTTCTATCAGTTACATCAGTTATATCTTTTTATGCTTGAGTGAGTGAGGGTTAATTGATTTTTTGGGAAAAAACAGGAGACGATATAAAGATCACGAAGTTGGCCCACCCGACCCTCACAGACCTATTACGGGGTGAATAAATGGATTACCATTAATTTGGTGATCAAAATTAAAAAAAAAAAATCACGAATTTGTCTTTATGGTTGAACAGGCAAAAAAGATGTGATTAATATTAATTAATTATACTAGTAATTGATTATAATAATTCAGATGTATCAGGTTTTCTGTCGATGAACAACATTTATTTAACTTGGCCTTGACTATAGCCATGTGCACTGACCGGTCAAATATAAACTTTCTATTCGATCTTTGACTGAACAATTTGTAAGCATACCTCGGGGGATATATGAAGGACAATTATCTCGTGGTATAAACGAATGACAATCACGTACATGTTTGATTTCCTTTGTTTATTTTTTCATTCAATAAACCAATGGTCAGTTAGTACATACAGTTAACGGTGCGTCACTTTAAATATTACTGTATTGATAACAATTATTATTATTATTATTATTAAAATTGTGATTGATAACCTTGATAATATATTTAGTAACGCATCAGTCTCATATCGTGTTCATTTGGTAAATACGTTATTTACTTCACATTGTATTGTATTTTTTCCGCATATATTGTATTGGCGAAAAGCTTTGTAATGTTTGTGCCGAATAAAGAATTTGTATTTGAATATAAACATATAATGTGTAATGTTAACAAATGTGTGTGAAGTTGTCTCTGCGTTCTACGTTCTCCGTTCTACATTCAAACAGGAGTTCGCCGTTCTACATTCAACTTGAGTTCTCCGTTCTACATTCGTCTTGAGTTCTCCGTTCTACATTCAACTTGAGTTCTCCGTTCTACATTCGACTTGAGTTCTACGTTAAACATTTGACTCCAGTTACCCGCTCTACATTCAACTTGAGTTCTCCGTTCTACATTCGACTTGAGTTCTCCGTTCTTCATTAGACTTTAGTTCTCCGTTCTACATTCAACTTCAGTTCTCCGTTCTACATTCGAACATATTTCTCCGTTCTACATTCGACTTCAGTTATCCGTTCTACATTCAACTTGAGTTCTCCGTTCTACATTCGACTTGAGTTCTCCGTTCTACATTCGACTCCAGATCTCCGTTCTACATTCGCCTTGAGTTCTCCGTTCAACATTCGACTCCAGTTCTCCGTTCTACGTTCGACTTGAGTTCTCCGTTCAATGTCATTCGGCTCCAGTTTACCGTTATATATTCAACTTGAGTTCTCCCTTCTACATTTGACTCCAGTTCTTCATTCTACATTCAAATTGAGTTCTCCGTTCTACATTGAATGTTTACATGTCAGACATGTCAGACTAAACTGAAGGTAGCTAAATTTGGAAACCAAAATAATTCATATCAAGATAGCAGTACTGTATTAGCTATTAGACAGAATGATTAGATTATTAAAATAGGGCACCTTGACCAAGAAATTTAAACTGTTAGCATGCACTGCAGGTTAAATCTCACTCTTGCTTATTTTCACAATATCATTCACAATAGATATCTAAAGCATACACAAACGGCAGCTAACCCGCTATGCTCATGTATCACTTGTAACTTTAAGTATTTTGCTCAATAAATACAAATTTAAAGCACTTTATGTATATTAACTGCAATTTATGTATAAAGAAAATCTATTTTACTCACATACTCTATTTTCAGTCCATTTTACCTCCTGTGAATACACTGTTACAGTAATGCACAACACAAGTCACTCACTTAAAAATAGTTCAATTTGCCACTAGAACACTTTCACTAAAATGTTATGTCACTAAAAGTTGCGGTTTCTCAAAGTTCTACTACTGCTGCTGTCTTTCTCACGTCTCTTGAAGACCTAGCTGTCCTCAGCTCCATTAGAATTCTGTAGTACTGGCCCCGGACTGGTAACATCAGGTATCCATAATGCTACGCTAAACAGGACTTCACTCCACCGCGACTGCGTAACCACATTACTGTGCATTTCAGGGTACCTATGCGTCGAATATGTATCGAGATTGTTTTTCATTACTTGCTATATGATTTCATACCTGGTATGGATAGATAGAATGTAAATAGACGCTCCTGGATCTGATTACAATATTGCCGTAGCTATCCGTTTAGCTTCATAAAGCCCGAAATTCATTTTTCCACCCCGTGTTTACGTTGTAATTCAAACCTAAATAGCCCGGCGGAAAATTCCATTTTATAGGATAAGGTTGTTTTTTTGAAAAAGTGCAAAATTGACGGAGCTACTCATTTGTTGGTGGGTATTTGCATCAAATATGTCATTTTTTGGCTTTTCTAGTACGGAAAATCAGTAATGGATGTAGATACATGAACGAGACGTAATAGTTGGCCATTACATAAGTAGCTCCATTAACGTCTGTACATTTTTGGTAATAATAAAACCACTGTTGAGTTCCGGTTTATTTCCGACGCACATGCGCAGCAGGCTATACGAACGCCAATTTGCTTTGGTGTACATAGACGGATCCTGGTGTACAGTAGGTCGACGTTATACGTTACATTGGATATTTCAAGCCATTGTTATCGTTGCCAAATCGTGGGCGAAAATATTTTTGGGCGAAGGTAAGTACCGTAGATAGTTTTGGTAGGTAATATGGCATATTATGGTTGTGGTGGAGAAGTAGCTCATGCTTCACGGGGCTGTCCACAAGTTCATGAATGTGTGGCTATGGCTGTGGGCAGTGTTGAGAACTTATCATACACCATTACGGGGCTTATTTGATAGGGATGTTGTGGAGTGTCTATATGGATTTATAAGATTATGTTGAGTGTGAAAAAGTTGGCCTATGTGGGGCAATGTTATTGTTTTATGGTTGTTATTGTTTGCGCATGCGCATAAGTTAGGATGACTCTGTCACTCATTTTGTCACAGCCATCTTGAAAATTTGTTTTTTTTTGCATGTTAGTTTTAGTTCAAGCAGGAAGTGTTGGTGAAGAGTTCATTTGAAAGGACAGGTGGGTAGATGTAACATTCATTTAGTGTGCAGGTGACGTAACTATGATTCGTTAACTGAATAGCTGTCGTCTTGTTTTTTCGAGGAAGACTTTTGGCGGGAAAGTTTACTGTTCATTCGTTTGCTCGCATAGATGGTTCGAAATACCTTTCAAGAGCATTATTACGTCTTGCACAATAAGTGAAGAAATAATGTTTTTGTGACAGTTATGGGGGGGGGGGGGGGGGGGGGGTGCGGGTACCGACCAAAGTTGACGTTTCAGAATTCTCGTAAGGGTCCCATGCCTAGTTAGGGATTCCTCACGGGTGTATGTCTCAAAGCCAGTGTTTTACGTGTGCCGCTGTTGTGTGAATTTATTTGATTATGCATTATGCACACTTAGGTTTATATTCTATTTTTATTTATTTTGACAAATAACAGACAATGCAAGTATATTTCTATCTGTCTATACGCACTGTATATAGGTTAACGATTTTACCAGGAAAACAATATCCTGACGCAAAAACGTTTTCAGCCCGAGGGCCTTCTTCAGTTGCTATAAAATCTTCAACCTATTCCTTTTATAGCGTTTTTAGTTCAATTTATTATTTATAATGATTAAAAAATCATTGTCATATGGATTGGATTGTTCGTGTCTTTGTAACTCACGTACCAAGGTGGTAGTTACATTTTACTGACTGTATACTCTAAAAATGTCACTTTCTTGTGCATATTATTAGCAAGAGAGATATTTAATGCGTCGTTTATACGGAACTAAATCCCGTTTCTATACGTTTGAGATCTGGGTTGGTACCCGATTTTATTGTCAATCGTAATCACAAAACAATTACGTTATATAAGGCTTGACGCTGGGTTAGTACCAGACTATATTAAGTCAGCCGTGTATTCACATTAAGATTAATTTTCTCTTCTTTCTAGTTACTGTTTCATTTCCTAAGTATAACCTATACTAAAAAGGCAAGACTGAGGCTGGGTTGGTACCAGACTATATTAAGTCAGTCGTTAATCACATTAAAGTTACGTTATATTTAGGTTTGACGTTGGGTTGGTACCAGACTATATTAAGTCAGCCTTTAAACCACATTAAAGTAAATTGCCTCTCCTTTATATTTAATAGCCTATAGTAAATAGGCAAGCTGACGCTGGGTTGGTACCAGACTATATTAAGTCAGCTGTTTAAATGTTTATCAATATAATGTTTGAAGTGGCAGTGTTATTTTGGAAGTACATATATTACTGTCAGTCGGGGTTCGTACCCGTTTTTCCGGGGTTCGTACCCGTTTATTATTGCTATTCACGGGGTTTGTACCCGATTTTCATTAAACAGAATAGCTTCTAACAGTATATATTTGTACTTCAAAAATACGTGCTTAAACTGGTTTTTACCAGACTGTTCCCAATGAATTATTCAGAAAGAATAAGCATTATGTCACTGAACATTATTTGATAACTATTGTTTTAGTTGTATTTGCAAAAAAAAACGAAGAGTGCCTAAATACTTTAAGAACCGAAAATCAGAATGAAAACATTCGACTGCATTTCGTAACTCAGTCCGTCTCGATATATTGCACTGGGTGCTGACGGTGTCATACCGAGAGCCGTTTTGTTACGAGAACAGGTCATGGTTTCGCAGTGATTATTTGTTTACACATAGAGAGTGGAATAGTTTCGTTTTACAAATATTTAATGTATTTTACTCTTTTTCGGCTTAGGATCTTTGGATATTTACAGAGAAATGGTGAGTTAATGTGTATGTTATGTTTGTGTATGCTCTATATCTATCATTTTGTTTTTTTCTTAAATCTGTTTGTGTTTATTAGAGTTTAATTACCATGTGTTACATAAAAAACCTTGTTTATTTGCAAAACTGTATAAAAGTAAGACAAAATAATCAAAGAAAGAGTCATTTGTCGTGATATTAGTGAATATTCATTTCTGCTACAATAAGATGTCTCTGTTATTACGAAATCATTATTTAAATCGGCAATTTACATCATTTTTTGTGTCTGTGTTTCTGACAGAGTGTGTCTAGGTTTTCATACGAAGTACAACAAAGTAGTATGTGTTTTGTTACAAAGTCGATTTTCTTTTTTTCAGAATCTTATGTGCAGCTATTGTTGCGCTACATTTGAGATGATAACAGACATGGTGCGTCATTGTGTCGAGGAGCACCTGGCAGAAAAGGTGTCCTACATGTGGAGATCAATTGACGGGAATAATCGCCAAAGGACATAGAATGTGTTGGGTTCTAATGTTACCGGCAAAGAAATCAATTTTGATCCTCAATCTGAGAAAATGATAGTACCAACCAAATCTTCAGCCAGCGACAGCCCAGTTCGAAAACTTCAAAAAATCAACACACCATCAAAATCAGTTCATTGTCAATTATTTTCACATTTGGAAGTCGACCAAGAACATGTCGAAACCATCGCTTCAAATGAGGCAACAGATTCAGTTGCTATGAATCCTTGAAAATGCAAATTAAAAGTTCTTACAATGACTAAGTTATGCACACATGTATAGCTCACTCTTTAAGATCATGAATTACCAAAATACATGTAGAATGATATGGACAAAATGATTTCGGTTAAAAATGGAGTGGCGTATCAACATGATTAAAACAGTTGAAATGAATGAAACAATTAAATTATTAATTGATTTAAATCAATACAAAAAGTTACCAAGACCAAATTGTTTTTAAGTGAAACTTACAGACGAGAAGGAATTATCTTTCCCTAATTTTTAAAACATAACTAAACAAATAATGTTACAGATCAACAGCACACATAATTATCTAATGGCTTCAGAAGAACACCTAGACATATTCTGTTGACGTCTTCAATAGAAAACATATACACCTTCAGTTGAAAACGCATACCCAATGTAATGACTTCGATAGAAAACCTATACTCATTTCTTATAAACACGACCGAGTATTAAAGGCAATTTTTGTAGGAATAAAAGCATAAAATCAAACAAAAACATGAAAGTAAAAAAATATGTTGAACTCGTTTTCAAAAGCTGAAAGTTTAAGCAAAATAATTACATTTAATAACGGATGCTTGTTTTTATCATGAATTTACTATATAAAAGCACACATTCAAAGAGAAATTGTCTGTTTTTATTAAACACACAACCAAAACAACTACAAAATAGTTACATGTTTGTTTTTCTAACAATTGGTAAATATTAACAGCTTATGTTTCACATAAATACCCTTACCTTTACATGTACACAGTTATGTTACTCCAGTCCACAGCCTGTGTTAGACGTGTATGTAAACAAATACTCACTGCATAACCATGACCTGTTTTCGTAAAAAACGGCTCTCGGTATGACACCGTCAGCACCCAGTGTATAGTAAGTTTTTAAATTGATCTCATCCAATCGATTACCTACTGTTTTTAACACCTGGTGAGAAACTCTTTACAAATCGCACGGTAAATATTCAATCAGCTGTTGCATGATGTGCCACAGCAAGTGTCTAATTGGAAAAGCCGACTGCCACATTTCTCTAATTATCATACCTACACGTATGCAGTTAATATATTCTTTGATCTTTCCAAATTATACAATTTTAGTCTGCGAGATTTCTTTTCTGTACGGGTATAGAAATATTAAAATTAACATTACATTAAAATGTATGTCATTTCTTGGTGTATGTAGTATGGGAGTAAATATCCCATTCGGGCATACACTGTCAGACGAGTATTCAGAGAGTTGTTTCATATGGTGGCAGGCATTAATTATTTAATGCTCAGGTCTTTATAAACTTTAATCAGCTTATTTTTACCGGTTTTTATATTTTCTTAAGATTTGCAAAAAGTAACATTTCGAAGGTCATCAACCCCTGCAGAGCAGGTTAAGGCTCTGCAGATTAAGGGGTGCCCGCCTTGGTGATAATCTAGGTCACTGTTTCTAAATGTTATGGGGGGTGCGGGTGTCCGACCAAAGTTGACGTTTCAGAATGTCTCGTAAGGGTCCCGTGCCTAGTAAGAGATTCCTCACGGGTGTATGTCTCACAGCAAGTGTTTTACGTGTGCCGCTGTTGTATGTTCTTTAGTTCAATTTATTATTTATAATGATTAAAAAATCATTGTCATATGGATTGGATTTTTCGTGTCTTTGTAACTCACGTACCAAGGTGGTAGTTACATTTTACTGACTGTATACTCTAAAAATGTCACTTTCTTGTGCATATTATTAGCAAGAGAGATATTTAATGTGTCGTTTATACGGAACTAAATCCCGTTTCTATACGTTTGAGATCTGGGTTGGTACCCGATTTTATTGTCAATCGTAATCACAAAACAATTACGTTATATATGGCTTGACGCTGGGTTAGTACCAGACTATATTAAGTCAGCCGTGTATTCACATTAAGATTAATTTTCTCTTCTTTCTAGTTACTGTTTCATTTCCTTAGGGTTGGTACCATACTATATCAAGTCAGTCGTTAATCACATTAAAGTTACGTTATATTTAGGCTTGACGCTGGGTTGGTACCAGACTATATTAAGTCAGCCTTTAAACCACATTAAAGTAAATTGCCTCTCCTTTATATTTAATAGCCTATATTAAATAGGCAAGCTGACGCTGGGTTGGTACCAGACTATATTAAGTCAGCTGTTTAAATGTTTATCAATATAATGTTTGAAGTGGCAGTGTTATTTTGGAAGTACATATATTACTGTCAGTCGGGGTTCGTACCCGTTTTTCCGGGGTTCGTACCCGTTTATTATTGCTATTCACGGGGTTTGTACCCGATTTTCATTAAACAGAATAGCTTCTAACAGTATATATTTGTACTTCAAAAATACGTGCTTAAACTGGTTTTTACCAGACTGTTCCCAATGAATTATTCAGAAAGAATAAGCATTATGTCACTGAACATTATTTGAAAACTATTGTTTTAGTTGTATTTGCCAAAAAAAAGAATAGTGCCTAAATACTTTAAGGACCGACAATCAGAATGAAAACATTCGACTGCCTGTTATGGGGGGGGGGGGGAGGGGGGGGGGGGGGGTGCGGGTGTCCGACCAAAGTTGACGTTTCAGAATGTCTCGTAAGGGTCCCATGCCTAGTTAGGGATTCCTCACGGGTGTATGTCTCACAGCCAGTGTTTTACGTGTGCCGCTGTTGTGTGAATTTATTTGATTATGCATAATGCACACTTAGGTTTATATTCTATTTTTATTTATTTTGCCAAATAACAGACAATGCAAGTATATTTCTATCTGTCTATACGCACTGTATATAGGTTAACGATTTTACCAGGAAAACAGTATCCTGCCGCAAAAACGTTTTCAGCCTGAGGGCCTTCTTCAGTTGCTATAAAATCTTCAACCTATTCCTTTTATAGCGTTTTTAGTTCAATTTATTATTTATAATGATTAAAAAATCATTGTCATATGGATTGGAGTTTTCGTGTCTTTGTAACTCACGTACCAAGGTGGTAGTTACATTTTACTGACTGTATACTCTAAAAATGTCACTTTCTTGTGCATATTATTAGCAAGAGAGATATTTAATGTGTCGTTTATACGGAACTAAATCCCGTTTCTATACGTTTGAGATCTGGGTTGGTACCCGATTTTATTGTCAATCGTAATCACAAAACAATTACGTTATATATGGCTTGACGCTGGGTTAGTACCAGACTATATTAAGTCAGCCGTGTATTCACATTAAGATTAATTTTCTCTTCTTTCTAGTTACTGTTTCATTTCCTAAGTATAGCCTATACTAAAAAGGCAAGACTGACGCTGGGTTGGTACCAGACTATATTAAGTCAGTCGTTAATCACATTAAAGTTACGTTATATTTAGGCTTGACACTGGGTTGGTACCAGACTATATTAAGTCAACATTTAAACCACATTAAAGTAAATTGCCTCTCCTTTATATGTAATAGCCTATATTAAATAGGCAAGCTGACGCTGGGTTGGTACCAGACTATATTAAGTCAGCTGTTTAAATGTTTATCAATATAATGTTTGAAGTGGCAGTGTTAATTTGGAAGTACAATCAGAAATATAACGTAATTGTTTTGTGATTACGATTGACAATAAAATCGGGTACCAACCCAGATCTCAAACGTAGAAACGGGATTTAGTTCCGTATAAACGACACATTAAATATCTCTTCTTGCTA